>PVJS01013787.1:0-41508 GCA_004027185.1 Glis glis | reverse complement strand
GGGGGGGGGGGGGGGGGGGGGGGGGGGGGGGGGGGAGGGACACCAAGAGCTGTGTGCATCTATGTTAACACCAAACTGATACTCATTGTGATGTGAGACTACAATGCACCAATAAAAACATAAAAAAAAGAATCCAAAATGTTAGGTTATATCCTCCAAACCTCTGAAATATAAATTCGGTCAGTGCTAATGAATTTCTGAATAGTCCAAAGAAATTCAGAAAACTACAAAGCCCAAAATTGATTAGAATCTTGACATTTTCAACTGGTGAGCAGTGAACAGCTGAGCAGAGTTTAGTAACCAGAGTGCCTTTTCATAGATAAAAACATAGACATCAGCCAGGCGTGGTGGTGCACGCTTATAATCCCAGTACTTGGGAGGCTGAGACCAGAGGAATATTAAGGGCATACCCACGGTGCCCCTTTTAAGTATAACATGTTTATCATATTAAATTATAATAAAGCAAACAACATGGATATCTAATAACCTTTTGTAAGACTCATTAAATTATAAAATACTACCATCTGTAGTAAAGGGTATAAGATTTAGCGGGAATTATTAAAATTTACAGATTAGAGCCGGGCGTGGTGGCGCACTCTTGTAATCCCAGTACTTGGGAGGCTGAGATAGGAGGATCGCAGGTTCACGGCCAGCCTCAGCTACTTAGTGAGGCTCTCCGCAATTTAGTGAGACCCTGTTTCAAAATAAAGAATAAAAAATAGGGCCTGGGGTGTAGCTCAGAGGTAGAATGCCCCTGGGTTCAGTCCCCAGTACCGCAAAAAAAAAATGCAGACATCATCAGTCTTTTATGTTTATTTTTTATTCTTCGAGACATGGTCTTGCTATACTGTCCAGGCTAGTCCTGAACTGAAATGATTCTCCCACTCAGTCTCTGAGTGCCTGGGATTACAGGCCTCACTACCACACCCTGGTTAAAGTCACTTCTGTATACTTTGGTATACATTGTTAGTATACAAATACAGTACCAGAGGAATGATTTAGAATTACATATAAATCATGCATTAACATTGTATATTTGTTCATACCCTATGAATCTCGCTATTATGTACAGTTAATAAACAAATAATTTTTTATTTATTATTTAATTATTTAATTATTTATTTATTTATTTATTTATTGGTAGTGGGGATTGAATCCAGGGGAATTCTACCTCCAAGCTACATTCCCAGTCCTAATTGTTATTGTTGTGGGATCCTTAACTAACAACCATGCACATAAATTAACCCAAAATGGATAAAACAGCTAAATGGAAGACTGAATACTAGGAAAGTCTTAGAAAAAAAAAAAAAAGAAAGCAAGAGCGTCATGACATTGGCTTTGGCAATGGTTTTTTACACATAAGGCTAACAGCACTGGTAGCAAAGGAAAAAATAGACAAATAGCACTCCATAAAATTTTTAAAATTTTGCGCATCAAAAGACAGTATCAACAAAGTAAAGAGGAAACCCACAGAAAAGGAGAAAATATCAGCATATCATATATCTGATAAGGGATTCATGTCCAGAATATATAGAGAATTCCTAAAACTCAACAACAATAAAACAACCAGATTCAAAAATGACCACAGAGCCGGGAGTGGTAGCGCACACCTGTAATCCCAGTACTTAGGCGGCTTCAAGGCCAGCCTCAGAAACTTAGCGAGATTCAATCCCCAGTACTGCAAAAAGAGAAAGAAATGAAGAAAATACTTCAATCGACATTTCTCAAAACAAACAAATGGCTAAAAAGCACATGAAAAGATGGTCTACATCATTAATTATTAGGGAAGCACGAATCAAAACTGTGAGATACCACTCACACCCATTAGGATGACTACTAGCAAGACAATAGAAAATAATCAGTGTTGGCAAGGATGTGGAGAAATTGAAACCTTTATGCACTATATTTGTGGAAATATGAAATGGTACAGTCATTTCTGTGGGAAATGGTATGGCAGTTACTCCAAAAGTTAAAAATAGAATCACCATATCATGTAGCAAATCCACTTCTGTGTATATATCTAAAGGAATTGAAAGCAGGATCTTGAAGAAATGCTTGTGCACCCATAGTCATAGCAACATTATTTAGAATGGCTAAAACGTTGAGGCAACACAAGTGTCCATTGACAGATGAAAGAACAGCAAAATGTAGTATATGCATACAACAGAATATTAGGCAACCCTTAAAAAGGAATGAAATTCTGACATGGTGTAATATTTATGAACCTCAAGGACATTATGCTAAGTGAAATAAACCAGTCACAAAAAGAAAACTAGTACATGATTCTACTTATGTGAGCTACTTAGAGTTAAAGATCATAGTAATACAGTAGATTGGTGATTTCCATGAGTTGGGGAAAGTGGGGAATGTGGAATTATTGTTTAATATGTGTAGTGTTTCCGTTTTATACGATGAAGAGTAAAATTAAATGAAATTAAAAATTTTAAATAGTTGATACTTCATGAATTTATTATGAAGATCAGATAAATTTAGGTCCTAGCACAGAAAAAAAATTTTAGAAAGCTAACAAATATAATCACTGGCCAGGCACAGTGGCACATGCCTGTATTCCCAGTATTTGGGAGTCTGAGACAGGAAGATCACAGGTTCGAGGTCAGCCTCAGCAATTTAGCAAGGCCCTCAGCAGCTTAGTGAGACTCTGTTTCAAACTAAAAAATAAAATAGAGCTAGGGGTGTAGCTCAGAGGTAGAACATCTCTGGATTTAATCCCCAGCACCACAAATAATAGTAATAATAATATTACAATCACTGGCTCTTTCATATGCTAAGATCTAGCAGGAATACAAAACAGATGAACTGTGGAATATTTAAAAATGCTGCATTGAGAAAATATTTTCCTTTTATAATGGAAAACAGTGTATGGTTTTCTTACCACAATCAAACGCTGCTAATTGTGGCCATTTCTATACAAACACATTTATCTAACTAAAAGTGACTCGATGGTGCACATTCGGCTGCGGCATGTGTTCACAATAACCACTCATTCCTCGTGACTAGTGAGATGAGTGTTTATCGTTGGGGCTATGCAGTAAATATGGCTGTAACGATGCTCATGACTTTCCAAGCACCTCTCCAATATCCACCTCTGTGGCATGGAGCATCAGGAGGGTCACTCCAGAGCTGACGGAGTTGCTTGCTCTACCTTCCCTCTGGGGAGAAAGTGTATAATCTTAAGAACATGTAAGAAATTGTGTGTCCAAATTCCAAGGACAATTAAAAGCTGGTGTTAATTTTCTGTGTTTTCTAAATTTGTCAAAACTGAAAGGAAGCTAGCATTTAAGTGCCTTTTATTTAATGGGCTTGTTGATTTTTTTTTAGCTTAAAAAGACAAACAAAAGCACTTTGCAATGTAAATATTATCCCACTACCACTCCCCTCTTACCAAATGGCTTACCAAATAAATTGTAAAGATAATACACCAAGAGTCATGATTCCCATCTAGGCCTCGATGACTAAAGCCTGCGCTGACTTCAGGACATGTATCATTCTCTTCTTTTTTTTTTTTTTTGTGGTATGCGTGTGTGTGTGTGTATGTTACAGAGGATTGAACTCAGGGGCATCCTACTTCTGAGCTATACCCCCAATCCTATTTTATTTTTTTGTTTTGAAACAGGGTCTCCTTAGGTTACTGAGTATCTTGCTAAATTGCTGAGGCTGGCCTCAAATCTGTGATCCTCGCATCTCAGAAATCTGTGATCCTCGCATCTCAGCCTCCCAAGTACTGGGATTACAGGCTTGTGCCACCACGCCCGGTGCTCTTGATTCTTTCAAGGTTGACAAATGCATTCAGCACCACCCAATGGAACACTAATGTCTAAGGTTTCTTGGTGGCTCCCTAATTTTCAAGTGATGCTTATGACATTTTGATCTAGAATAAGTTAGTTTCTTTTTTCATAAAGAGATAGATTTACAAAGTTATCACAAATGGGTATATCAGTTTAGACCACTAGATGCTATTTATATCAAGAATTGTAACCGGGCGTGGTGGCACACGCTTGTAATCCCAGTACTTGGGAGGCTGAGACCGGAGGATCTGGGTTCGCGGCCAGCCTCAGCTACTTAGTGAGGCCCTCCACAATTTAGTGAGACCCTGTTTCAAAATAAAGAATAAAAAATAGGGCTGGGGGTGTAGCTCAGAGGTAGAATGACCCTGGGTTCAATCCCCGGTACCACAAAAACAAAACAAAACAAAAAAAGAATTCTAATTACTACTTGCAAACGATTGCTAACCTGACCCACGGGACAGTCAAGTGTAAAGTTTGGTCTTTTGTCCCTGTTCACTTTGTTCAGGCAGGCACCAGGCTGTTGAAGTAAACTCTCTTGGTCCCAGGTTAGACTCTTGTGGAAGGTTTCCTTTTGGCCTATTTTTATTTCATGAGCGTGAGGTTGTATGTTTTAGCATTTCACTTCCTGATTTCTTGAGAACAAGACTATTTGGAGTGCATTTCCTCTCTATTAAAAAACATTTGCCTTCCAGATTACGTGTGTGTGTGTGTGTGTGTGTGTGTGTGTGTGTGCGCACACGCGTATGTGTGGGCGGGGTACTGGGGATTGAACCCAGGGACATTCTACCTCTGAGCTACAACCCCAACCCTATTTTGTTTTGTTTTGCTTTATTTTGAAACGGGATCCCACTACAATGCTGAGGGCCTCACTAAGTTGCTGAGGCTGGCCTCAAACCTGAGATCTTCCTGTCTCAACCTCCCTTGTACTGGAATTACAAGCATGCACCACCATACTTGGCTCCAGATTACTTTTTTTTTTTTTTTTACGGTACCAGGGATTGAACGCAGGGGCGTTCTACCTCCACGCTACACCCCCGGCCCTATTTTTTATACTTTATTTTGAAACCAGATCTCACAAAGTTGCGGAGGGCCTCACTAAGTAGAGAGAGAGAGAAAGAGAGAGAGAGAGAGCTGAGGCTGGCTGCAAACCCGGATCCTCCGGTCTCCGCCTCCCAAAGTACTGGGATTACAAGCGTGCGCCACCACGCCCGGCGTTCCAGATTACTTTTATGGAGTTTGGCTCAGTGGTTTTGCCTAGCACGTGCAAGGCCCTAGTTTTGATCCCCTGTACCACAAAAAAAGATTAATTTTAATTTATTTTAGACCTTCTTATGGACATTGTTCATCACATTGAAAACAGGCCTCTTCATTTCTTCATTTAACAAAAGTGACAAATTTTCACTGAAGGTGGTCATTTCTAAAATTGCCCACCCATAGCAGTAAAAGGAAAGCCACTGTCAATATTAGTAAGATAGAGACTCTCAGTGTATTGGTTCCTCTACCCTCCTGCTGTGTTAGAAAGACTCCAGACCCCAAATGGACTGTGCTAAGCACAGTGATGAGTACTCAAACACATGGTCAAATATCCAGGTTTTCCCAAACATCTGGGTGTTCAACACCTTCTAGATAGAACATATGTATATTTGCTGCTTATGCTTCATAGAGCAAAGCAAACATGGGTTTGCTATTTCCTTGAATAGTAAATCAGTTCCTGAAATGTGTACAAATCCAATTTAGGCAGATCTAATTATATCTTAAATGCACTAGTGGAGCTTACTATTTAAAGAAAATCTGTTGTGAATCCCTTTGTAAAGAAGAGTCTCCTCGAATAGCTAACAACAACTACATAATTAATCTGTTATTTTTTCTTTTTTTAATGTATGTGCATGTGTTTTTTAATTGCTATGTAACTTTCCATTATTTAACATACTATTGAAGAATTAGAGATGCTATTGCCATTTTCCATCCACCAGTATTGGACGGTGGTGGTGGGAAAGAATCAGTCACAAACACATTTGCCACTCCTTGCAAAGTAGGAAGGCTTGCATGAGAAATTGTATTGATTTGAGGCAGAATGTGATTACATTAGTCTTTACATTTAGAGCTTCTGGTACTAAATATTGTAAGAGAGGATAACAGAGTGTAAGCATAAGAATCCATTCAAGGATATTAAATCTTATGTTGTAATAGAAACGATAGAGTGTGAGATATTAAGCAGTTGCATATGAGGAATGGGTGATGCTTCTTTAGGTTTTTTGCATCCCTATAATTTACCGCAGAAAGCTCTCAAAATATCCCAATGAACACTGAAAACTGCAATTATTTCCCTTCGCTTTTCTTTCATCAAAGAACATGCAAATAAACTTTAAAATGATTCATGGAGATGAACTACCCTCATCAATCTGCTGAAAACTGAAAAGGCAGGAGTAAACACCTACACTGAATCTTAACTGAAGGATAATAACATAGTAACTAAATTTCCCCATGAAAAGTCTTTCAGATAGCAGAGAGAAGAGGTGTTCAAGTTAAAGAAAATGGAATTGTGCCTAAAAAGACAATTCAGGAAGGAAAGAACTTTCCATACCCATGATGCAAGTATTAATATCAAACCAAGTGGTCTAGTGTATGTCACAGCACTTCTCTGCAATATTTGTTTCAAGAGTTCAGCAGACATCCTTAGTGTTATCAATGAGCCACTCTCAGCCAGGTCTACACTGATGGGTAGGTCCAACTGAGCACCACAAAAGTATATTCAACTGGTAGAGATAGAGAGAAAAAAGATGGTTGGGTTGCTAGAAAATAACAGAACCCAAGACATTTAGCAATAGGAAGAACACCCTTCCCTTACTATCATTCCATCCTTAAATTAGTCCCACCATGTGAAAGTGAAAATACCTCCTCCTTCCTAGAATAAACTGTCTCTTTTCTCTAACTCTCCTCAGTACTGTCTACTAGATATTGTATCTCCTTTATTATTCGTTTATCCATCAAGATTTATGCAGTTGCCAATATAGACAAGGCATTCTTTCAGGAGCTGAGGATATAGCAACAAACAGAACAGGCAAAATCTCTTGTCCTCGTGGAATTCACATTTTTGTAAGGAAGATACAGTAATCATATAAATCAATATATTAAGGATTATAAATAAAAGGAAAATGTAGACATAGTAAAGTCATAATTAGTATGTTTGGAGAAGTACACTGGAAAGGGTAGCATTATAGCAAAGAAATGAGGCAAGGAGCCACACAGAGATCAAGAGAAAGAACATCTTGACAGATGGAACTTCAAGGACAAAAGCCCTGGACAGGAACGTACCTGCTGAGACCAGGAAAGGCAAGAAGCCCACAGCAACTGAGGAGAACAAGCCAGAAGGGAGACTGGAAAAACCCCACTGGACTGTAAATTTCTTGGGAATAGTGTCAGCATTTAATACAGTGGTATTTGGTGCAAATTACCAACAAATATTTGATGAAAGAAGATGACCATTTTTAAATTAGACAACATTAATATTGAAATTGTCTTCATATCGTGGATATCACACCAAAATGAAAACAAGATGCGGGACCTGATGTTAGCATGGACTGTGTAGGGGAGTCATAGGGTGAAAGCCATTTAGGAAGCAGTTGAAGTCATTCATGTAAAACCCAGTGGACCTAAAGAGGGAATGCAGAGCAGTATAGGTGGTTTAGAGGTGAAAGCAAAACTGTGCATCCTGTATGATGGATCTGTGCTTTACAGAAAATCTGGGTAGGGCTTTCATCTGCAGAATTTAAGCCTCAGTTACTACACAGCTGCAGGACACCTGCTTCCTGCCAGAGACACTGTTTTATCTGTGGTTCCCCTTCGCTCATTGCCTCTCGGGTTGAGACCCACCAACTTGCTCTGAACTTATGTATCCAGACTGGATTTCCCAGTTGGTCTCTGATCTCATGGATTTCCCTCAATTCTTGGATATTTCCCTGGGTCCTGCCTATGCCCTCCCCTAATTTCTCCAGGCCCAGTTCCTTAACTCCCTGTGATTGAAGAAGCATATATTAAGTGCTTTCTACTTTCCAGCCTCTAGGCTGGGGACTGGAGGCCCAAATATGAACAAGAGGTTGTCCTGCCCTGGAAGAAGTCACTGTCTAAAGCATGCTACTATCTACAACCTCTGACTCTAGAAAAGATAAATAGCCTCAAAATCATGGGTTTAGAAAAATAAATGGTGAGATTAGGAGATGAGAGAGTAATGGGTCTGTCATTTTTTAAAATTCCCACTTTAATATAAATACATGAAAAAATGTTCAACATCATTAGCAGTCATGGAAGTACAAATCAAAAACTACACTGAGATTCCATCTAACTTCAGTTAGAATGTCAACCATCAGGAATGTAAACAAAGCCGGACATGGTGGCACACACCTGTAATCCCTGTACTTGGGAGGCTAAAATAGAAGGATCATAGGTTAAGACCAGCAGCCTCAGCAATTTAGCAAGACCCTGTCTCAAAATAAAAACCAAAAAGGATTGGGGAGTGTAGCTCAGAGGTAGAATGCCCTTGGGTTCAATCCCCACTATCAAAAAAAAGAATATAAACAAGAATAAATGCTGGTAAGGATGTGGGGAAAGAGAAATACTCAGACACTGTTGGTGGGATTGTAAATAAGTACAACCACTATGGAAATCAGTATGGAGTTTCTTCAAAAGTCTAGAAATGGGACCCCATATGACCCAAGTCTACCCCACTCCTCAGTATTTTTCTAAAAGAATTAAAGTCAGAATGCACATCCATGTTTACAGCAGCACAATTCACAATAGCCAAATTATGGCACCAATCTAGGTGTTCATCAGCAGATGAATAGATAAAGGAAATGTGGTCTATATACACAATGGGATTTTACTCAGCCATAATGAACAACAAAATCATGTCATTTGCAAGAAAATGGATGGAACTAGAGAATATTATGCTAAATGAGATCAGTCAGTCTCAGAAAGCCAAGGTTCATATGTTTTCTCTCGTATGTGGAAGCTAGAACAAAAATAAGAAATGAATGAGTCTTCAGATAAATGGAGAAAGACAGTAGAATAGAGGAAGGGGATTTGGGGGAAAAGGTGGGGAGGAGGAAAAGGAGGATTGAGGAAGGAAACGGTTTAAATAATGTTATGTCCATATATGAAGGTATCATTAACATGTATGGGAAGGGAGAAAAGAGGAAGGGATGGAATGTGGAGGGAAATATACCAAGTGTGTGTGCATTTATGTTTATATCACTTTGAACTTCACTGCGATATATAATTACAATACACAATAAAAGTATAAAAAAGACATAGCCAGCCACTCATGGTGGCACATACTTGTAATTCCAATACGTGGAAGGCTAAGACAGGAGGATTGCAGGTTTAAGACCAGCCTCAGCAATTTAGCAAGGCCCTCAGCAACCTGAGACCCTGTTTCAAAAAAAGGGATGGGGTAGAATGCCCTGGGTTCAACCCCCAGTACTACACACACACACACACACACACACACACACACACACACACACACAGCATAGCCATTTCATCCTTTTCATTCTGAAGATTACAAATAAGATTACAAAAAACTATTTTTTGTAATAGGTTATTACTAATCATGCTCATCTATCATATATTGGTTTGGTACCATACAAAACCAAAAGCAATAGGCTGGGTCCCACTGTTCTTCATGCAGCTATACATCAGGATCTCAGTCAAGGTGAGAAAACACACTGTGCCTCTGCAAAGTAGATTAGAGGAAGATTTTCTAAGCTGCAAATGGCAGCTTGAAAAACAGCATTAGAGGCTGGATTCGATGAGCATGTTGCAGACCTGGCTTCCTCCAGGACTGTCTGTCACACTGCATCCACAGAACACTACTGGAAAACAGAGGACAGAAAGGAGACGGTGCGGGTGTTAACAGGCCTCCAGCCTTGGCTCACAGAAGTCACAGATTGTCTCACAAATTGAGGGAGATTCAAGGCTGCAAGATCTCAGCAACATGGGAAAACCTGGAGAGACATCCTCACAAGCGAACACTGCAGAACAGCCTCAGCAAAGAAATGGAAACTCCAGACGGATGGCAAGAACCCTCAGTGGAGGCCAGGAGGATGGAAAGTGAGGGAAACCAGCCCTGCAGCTGCGAGGCGGGAGGGAGGACTCGCTCTGATGCTCACTCCCAAAGCAACATCAAATGCAGCCTTAAAAGAAGAAGAAAGCTGGGCATAGTGGCACACACCTGTAATCCCAGTACTTGAGAGACCCAGACAGGAGAATCTCAGGTTCAAGGCTAGCCTTGGCAACTTAGACCCTCAGCAACTTAGACACTGTTTCAAAAAATAAAAAGGGCTGAGGGTGTAGCTCAGAGGTAGAATGTCCCTAGGTTCAATCCTCAGTGGAGGAGGAGGAAGAGGAGGAGGAAGAAGAGGAGGAGGAATAATCCTAACATAATCAGAAGGCTATTATGTGGAAGAGAGGCTGGTAAACATTCCCATTCTCTTTGACTAATGATAATAGTGACTAAAGAATTTGTGCATTAATCACACATCTGTAAATCTAGAGGGCTTTCTGCCCTCAGCCAGTCAACTCATCTGCTTCTCCCCAGCAAGCTGAGTCTCTGTCTGGTCCTGACCTGTGGCCCACAGCAGTGGGGAATTAGATGCTCAGGGTCACTGTTGCCAGGCAAGAATTGGCATCAAACTAGCTGAGGTGAGCGGGCTGTGTGGCGAGATCCGGAAGCTTGTCAGTTTGCACAGTCCTGGAAGTCTTCACAGTCTTCTCTGTAAGTGAAACCTGTAACATTTGGATTATCCTATCTTTTCCAGTTTTTCACCTAAAGTAAAATTCCAAATAATCCAGAATTTAAAAGATTCAATTCCTTACCTTGCCACCTATAGGCTTCTCACATCCAGGTCTTCCTACATCTGTACTAATTTCCCTTAAATGCCCACATATGCACCAGTGCACACACACAGACATGCACAGTCACATGGTACACTCCTGTAGCCCTTTCCACACACACGGCCTGTGTGCCTTCAGTGATGTTCCTTCTGCTTGGAAGCCCAGTACTACCACTTACTTCCCCTTGCCACTGGGGTCATTCCTATTCATTTCTAAATTCTCAGCTCATGCCTTCTCTTTTTGAAAATTTCCCCTGACTCCCCAGTTGTTTTATTTCTTTCTTCTGTGTCCTGGGGTCCAGCACAGCTCAGACAGAATGGTCTGTGGCAGCAGATGGTCTATAAAAGCATTCATTGCTCTCTGATATGGTTGCTGATTCCCGTACACGTTTTATTTCTACTAAGCTGAAAACCACATAAGAATGGCGACTGTGTGCTAGTTGTCTTTATGTCCCAGTATGTATCACAGTACCTAGCATGTAAGATACACTAGTAAATATGTGAAAACCAAATAACCTGACCATCTAAGCTAAAGAAGTCAGCATGGATTCCTGTTTTCTGACTTACTGGTTATTGCTTTTCATATTGGTTTCTGCCACCAGAATATAAGCTCCCTAAGAGTGGGACTGTGTTGTTTTGTTCATCACTTTAGTCACAATGAAAAATAAGAGCTCGGGGCCTGGAACAAAAGAAATATGAGATGAAACTCTCAACTGCATTAAATGAATGACTAGACCCAGGTTTGGCTCTCCTGTGCTAATAGCAAGCTTTTAAATAAATTACTATATAGGTTCAGTGCCTCTGTGGAGACATTAAAATACTCTGGTCTCAATAATCTTGTAATTTTAGAAGTATTAAATTCCAAAAACAGTTTTTCACTCATTTGGAAGACCTATAAAGGCAATATAATTAAGTAATGTGGAACATAAGCTTCAAAATCTAAAATGAAGTGATTATTTGCTCGTTTTTGCTTCTTTTTTCACTCTTTCTCATTTTCTTCTGAGTTTCATTTCCCCTTCTGAATCTGGGTTAATCAAGCATTTATGTTATTATAGCAAATACTCTTATCTAATATCAAAGCAGGCTGATAATTAACATTAAAGAGTAATAGCATAGCATGACTCTGTAGCCAATGTTAAAAAGGAGTAAAATCATATAACAATAATTACTGCAAAGATCTAGCCAGTTATTCAATACTAATTTATTTTAATTAAAAAGTCATTTAGTAATGACTAAGTTATTCACTAATGATCTCTAGAGGAAAAAATAGAGACTAATATCTCCAAAAAACTTCCTGTGATAACATTTTAGGTCAACTGAGCCTAATCAAACTAAGATGTAGTTACCACTCCCTACTCAGACCTCATGCAATACTTTATTATATTTCACATTGGCACATATTTAACAATGCATTAAACAAGTATTTTATTAGTGTATTGCTAGGATACATCGCAGTGGGATTCAAAGTAATACATTCATATATGAGCACAACATTTCTTGGTGTGTTCCCTTCTGCATCCTACCTCCTCCTCCCTGCCCATACATACTAGTGAGATTGGTAGTGATACCTTCATATACAAATTAAACGTTATTTGAACTGTTCCCTTCCTCAAGCTTCTTCTACCCCTCCTGTGATAGTTAATCTAAATTGTCAACTTGACCGGATCATGACACACCCAAGATCATGTGACTTTGGGTGTATAACAGCAGATTAAACAGAAAGTCCTGCCCTAAATGTAGGCAGCAGGGTTCTGATAGGTGCAGGACTTAGATAAAAGAAGGAGAAAGCCGCGTAGAGGGATGCGCGACTCTTTCCGAAGAAAACGCATCTGCTCTTGTCTGAGATCGTCGGCCTCCAACTTCGCCGTTTCTCTGAAGAGCTTCTTGATTTTCTGCTCTCGTCTGAGATCGTCGGCCTCCAGCCCTTTGAACTGAAACTTCACCATCGTTTCTCCAAAGAGCTCTTAGACCGCTCGACCAGCTACTGGTTCCTCTGACTCTCCACATGCAGTCGGAACTCGGGACTACATTGTAAGCTGATCTGATAAACCCCTTTTTCCATATACTCATTCTGTGAATTCTGTTAGTCTAGTGAATCCTGACCAATACACCTCCCTTCTCCCTCCTCCAAACCCCATCCACTATTCTAATGATCTCTCTCCTCATTTTCATGAGGTCCTCTTTCTTTCCTATTTTCTCTCTAGCTTCCACAAGTGAGAGAAAATATATGGCTCTTGACTTTGTGAGACTGGCTGATCTAACATAGCATAATATTCTCTAGTTCCCCCCATTTTCCTGCAAATGACATAATTTTTTTCTTCTTTATGACTGAGTAAAACTCTGTTGTGTGTATAAACCACATTTTCTTAACAAGAATTTTTATAGACTTTATTGGCACGTTATGATTATATATTGTCATGAGATTCAAAGTGATACATTCATATATGCACACATCACTTGGTGTGTTTCCCTCCATATCCCACCCCGTCCCTCCATCTCCCTCCTTGTACATATTCGTGAGAATGGTAATGACACCTTCATATATGGACATAACATTATTTGAACTGTTCCCTTCATCAAGCTTCCTTCTTCCCCTCCCCACCTTCCTTTCCCAATCCCCTGCCACTATTCTATTGGTCTCTCTCTCCTCATTTAACTAAAGTCCCTTTTTGTTTTTCCTTTTTTTTCTCCCTGTATGAGAGAAAACATATGACCCTTGACTTTCTGAGACTGGGTAATTTCACTTAGCATAATATTCTCTAGTTCAATCCATTTTCTTGCTAATAACATAATTTTGTATAACAAGCATTTCTTGAGTGCCTATTCTATTCTAGACTCGGTGCCCTATCTCTTCCTTACTCTTGTCCATGCTTAAGTGAAAGAACACATAGAATTAGAAGGTATGTGATTCATAAACATGATGATATAATAGATATGTATAAAAAGAACAATTGGTTAAAACAGAGAGAATGACTCATTCTTCACTGGGGGTTGGAAAAAGCTTCCAGAGATGGGGACATGCAGTTAGATCTAGCTTCACAGAGGTCTGGGTCAGTCTGGCTGGGTTTTAGGAAGGTCAGGTAGTTGAACAAAAGCTCAGAGAGATGTTTTAACCAGATTTAGAATAACCTAAGTTTCAAAGTACAATGTCCCCCCTTTATCTGTGGTTTTCCTTTCCATGGTTTCAGTTATCCACAATCACCCACAGTCTGTAAATATTAAGGAAAATTCCAGAAATAAACAACTCATAGGTTTTAAAAATTGTGTTCCATTCTGAGTATCATGGTGGGATCTGACATCATTCCACTCTGACATGCTCAAAACATGAAATGTTCCTTTGTCTAGTGTATCCACACTACATATGCTACCCACCTGTTAGTGACTTTGTAGCTGTCCCAGTTATCAAATCCATTCTTATGGTATTACAATATTTCTATTCTCTTAACCCTTGTTTTACTTAATTTGTGGCCCCAAAGCATGAGTAGCATACTGGGAACTCAGATATGCCAAAGAGAAGCTGTAAAGTACTTCTTTTATTTATATTGTTGTAATTGTTCTCTTTATTAGTAGTTGTATTGCTCATCTCTTGCTGTGACTAATTTTTAAACTATGGTTTATTATAGATATGTATGTATAGGCAGAAACTTAACATATATAGGGTTTGGTCTTATCTGTAGTTTCAGACATCCGGTTAGGAGTCTTGAAACATATTCCTCGACAGTAGAGGGGACTCCAGTAAAGTCATCTGATTTTATGTGGTCCGTGATGGAAGTTGAAAGGAGGTCTTTGAGTATAATAACCTGATCAAAATTGGTTGTTTTATCCCATAATTTTATAAACCATTCATCTTGTGATAGACATGTGGGTTGGTTCCATAATTTGGCTATTATGAATTGTGCTATTATAATCATGAATATGCATATATTGCTATAATATTCTGTTTCATTTCCTGAGTCTTATTGAGGAAGTTTCTACCTGTGCCTATATGTTGGAGTGTTGGACCACTAGTAATTTCAAAGTCTCTGGTCTAATTTCCAGGTCTTTGATCCATCTTGAATTGACTCTTGTGCAGGGTGAGAGGTAGGTATTTAATTCCATTTGTCTACAAACGGATAACCAGTTTTCCCAACAACATTTGTTGAAAAGGCTGTCTTTTCTCCAATGTATGAGTTTGTCACCTTTGTCAAAAATCAATTGACTATAAGTGTGTGAGTTTGTTTCTGTATCTTCTAATATGTTCCATTGGTCTCTGTGTCTGTTTTTATGCCAACACCGTGCTATTTTTATTACTATAGCTCTATAGTATAATTTGAAGTCAGATATTGTGAATATTATGTTAAGTAAGATTAGCCAGTCACAGAAAGTGAAAGGTCATATGTTTTCTCTCATATGCGGAAGCTAAGGCGTAATTGGGATGTAACAGGGACTTTAGATAATGGAGGAGGATCTCCAGTGGAACCACAGAGTTGGTCTTGGGTAGGTGGGGGGGAGAGGAAGAATCAATGAAGGAATTACTTCCATTGACATTACGTGCATATGTGAGAATACCAATGCCAATCTCAATATCCTGTATGGGAAAGGGGGGAGTAGGGAGGATGCTGGGGGAAAGCTCACCAAGTGTTGTGTGCATGTATGTCATTATCACTATGAACTACATTATGATGTGAGACTGTAATGCACCAATAAAAGTATAAAAGTGAATAATTAAACTGGAAACAGTTGGTCCTTATCCTTAGGCCTCTGGCAAAAATAAGCCCGGTCACATATCTGAGCAGCAAATATCAGTAAAGGAGTTTAGTCACTAGCTCGAGCATCTGCATCATAACAGAGAAGCGCCGAGGACAAAAATGATTAACCAACAAGCAAGAGCCCCAGCTTGCCCATGTATAGGAACTTCCCTTGATCTGTTGTCAAACAATCACTAGATACATAAAAATAAATCATACTTTGGGATTTTCAGGAGATGAGGGCAGGAAGGCAAAAGAGAATTAATTGTTCTGGAAAATCTCCAGGAAAAAAATATCTATCTGAAATGAGGGATTTCTCTTTCTCTTGACTCAGTAATATTCAGAAATATAGAGGGATGAAATAAAATTTCAACATAATTCAACCCTAGCCAGAGCCAGAATTCACTTTTATGTTTCTGTCAACTGCCAACAGCTTCTTAAACATTGTGAGATAGAGATTTCTAACCACTATAGTGACTAGCCACTTTTTGTAAGACAGACATCTCAGAGAAAACTGAGATGAAGAAAGCATTCTTCCAATAGGTACTCTTTCCAACAGACAAACATCACCAGAGTGAATGAGCACCCTCAGCTTGTGAGTCAGGTCCTGACCAGTGGCTTTCCGTGTGACAAGCCATGTCCTCTCCTGGCTCCCACCGCACTGCACTGCTGCAAACAGTGTCTCTCCCAACCCTCGAGGACCTCAACATGGATTACATGTCACATGCTTTCCTTAACATCCTGAACACCCAGCATAGGGTTGAGAGGCAGGGAAAGGTAGTACTATTTTGTCCCTGACCTCTTTAATGACATTCTTACTTATTGTCACTCCTTTACATACACCCGCAAAGCCAGATGATAAAAGTCTCCCCAATTTTTCTTAGCTGCCAGAAAAAGGGGGAAATGACCAGATTCTCACTAATCTTCTTCATGCTATTCAGAGATTTCTGAGCCAGGTGTTTATCAAATTCAAAGAAAAAGAGCAATTTTACCCAAACCGTTGCAATATAATTGATGCTTTAGATTTCGAACAAGAAGAATTTGAGCAGTAGAACAAGATAAGCAAGCACGGTAGAGTGTTATATCCTACAAGTTTATAAATAAAAACATTTCAAATGATCCAAATTTCCATTTAGATTTATCTTAGAAAGTATATAAAAAATCAAACATAAGATGACTCTTCCCCTAGCTACTGTTTTGCTTCCTTTACTACCGATAAACAATATCAAATCCACATGAGTTCTCATCCCCTCAGAGCCTCTCTCTGGAAGCTTGTCAGCTCAGGGCCGCATTGGGGACTGGTTCTGAGGAGCAGTGGGTTGGTGCTTGGCAGTGAGCAGAATAGTGGCTACTCTTCTGAACGTCCTAACAATTATGAAGGCTGTTTAATGAGGGTGTGATAGATATATTTCTATGTTCAAGCCTCTGCTTTGGGCATGTGTGGGGAATGCCTTGTTCTTAGCTTATATTCTCACTCCTATTCTGCCCAGAATAGACATACATATGAGTCCTGGCCCCCAGTTTCCACGCTCTGCTCGTTGGATCATCTGTGGGTACCTCGTTCCTCTCCAAGAGATCTTTCATCTTTACCGAAACCTGATGAGGGGCAAGAGCAGCTGTGATGGAGATCGAGAACCAAGCTGGTTCTGCCGCAGGCCTCTGTCCTGGGGCACACTGCTCATTTCCTGCAGAGTGAACCCAAAGCTCTTATAGTGACCAAAGAGGCCTACAGATTATGGGCCTCCGCCCCCACTATCTCACCTGGTCACGCTCCTTGCTCAGTCTCCTTCAGTCACCTGGCCTCCAGAGCTTTTGCTCCAATGGATTCCTCTGCCTAGAAGCCTCTACCCTCAGAGAGCTGCTTAACTCCATCCCCGAACAACCTTGAGTCTGTTCAGAAAAGCCTGTCTCGAATCCCCTCTTTAAGGCTGAACGCCTGCTGGCTCCAGCCTTTGCCCTCCTTCACCATTCTCTGTAGCACTGTCCCCCAGTGTTCTGAAAAGTGCATTTATTTATCATCTTATCTGCTTCCTCCACTAAAAGCACCGAGGGGGTAGGGATGTTTTTACTCCAGTCATTTCTCTATCCCTAGAATCTAGAAAAGTGCCTGGCACCTAGAAAATACCCAATAAATATTTAAGAAATGAATTTGTTTTATTTAAATTATAAGGTGATTTCTATTTACCAGATATTGTTTTTAAGAACAAATATTAACTTACTTGAACTCTAGCAACAATGCTATTAAGAAGGTATTTTTTCATCCTCATTTTATAGAAAGGAAAGTCAAGGCATAGAGAGGTTAAGTTAAATTGTACATACCTCGCCAGACATGGTGGCACATGCCTGTAATTCCAGTACTTGAAAGGCTGAGATAGGAGGATCGCAGATTGGAGGATAGTCTCAACAACATAGCGAGACTCTCGGTAACCTAGTGAGACCCTTTTCAAAACAAAAAATAAAGAAAACTGGGAGGTGTAGCTCAGAGATAGAATGCTTCTGGGCTCAATCCCTAGTACCACACACCAAGAAAAAAAAATGTAGCCAGGTGTGGTGGCACACACTTGTAATACCAGTACTTGGGAGGCTAAGACAGGAGAATTGCAGGTTTGAGACCAGCCTTAGCAACTTAGCGAGACCCTGTTTCAAAATAAAAAATAAAATTGGGCTGGGGGGTGTAGCTTGGAGATAGAATGTCCCTGAGTTCAATCCCCAGTACCACAAAAAAAAAAATTGTACATACTTCAGAAGTGGCAGAGCCCCTCCATGCTCCAAACCCCTGGGCTCCGCTAACAGAATGATTGAAACATAGTAGAATCTCCATTTTCTAAATTTTGTCCTAAGCATCTCACTATGACTAAATTGATGACCCCAATGTTTGACACTAACCCAGTCTAAGTCACTGTGCTGGCCTTCTGCTTCCCTGAAAATTGCAGATTACTAAGTTTCCAGAAGCCAGTATCAGGGAGAAAGGCAAGTAAGCATGTATACTGGGGCAGGTCTGTGTACCTTTTTGCAAAGGTATGAAAGGATCAGAACAGACTATGCAAATTACTTGCAAGGAACTAGTGAGGATAAAGCTTTGAAAATGGGTCTCAGGCCCCTTGGATTAGTGGCAGACTCCTCCTTCTGATCCAGCTTGTCATGCTTCTACTAGTCTGGGGAATGGCTCTACAGATTCCAGGGACCTTGGAGCTACATGGGGGACAGACCGACTCCTATTTGTATTCTAATTTATGCAGCTAGTTGCAGCTTGTTGAAATGATAACCTCAATGTTTGGGAAACATTTCAGATGATTGAAAGCAGGTAATTAGAATTTAGGAGGAGGCCTATCTCTTACCAGTTTTCCATTGAGTTGATACTTAGGGAATCTCTGCTAACAAACTGTTGCCAAATAAAGATCCTGCTGGGTTTTCTTTAATTAATAAGATGGCTTGGTTGTAATTATTCCATTAATTGTTTAAATGCAAATAACTGCTATTAAGGATCTTGAAAAGTGTTTCCTCTTAAATATGCTAAACCTTCCCCCTTCTCCTCTCATTTCCCTTCTTAATTTGCCTAGTAAATCCTCTTTTAATAAACAGTGCAAAAAGATGTGTTGCCCAAGCTCTAGTGGAATTATCCCAAAGTCTGAATGGAAGTGAGTAATTGTGCTTGTGTTCTTGAAGAAGATAAGACTGCATTGAAACCAAACAAGCAAACAAGATCAGCAAAATAATGGAAGAAGAAAAATGAGAACTCTCAGCCGTATAGACAGTTTATACTTTCTGAAGAGATACCAATCTTGGATATATAAAGCTGGTCTTTGGATTCGATTCCCAGTACTAAAAACAAACATATAAATAAAAATAAAGCTGGTCTTTGAATACTATACATTAGTAATTCTTAGATACTCTTTATTAAGCGGGGACTCTTGTTTTAATACATTTCTATTCTCTGCTTGCCAAGATATGGGTGACAGGTGGGAGCAGCAGAAAAGAATCTTCCCATTCCCACACCTGCACAGAGATTCTTGGGGCTTCTGCCACAACTGGAGGCTGTGATGGACAAAGCTGCACAGGCCGGTTACCTGTAGGTGCACCTGACAGCATTTCTGTCTGCCAGGCTTCATGTGCCCGTTGGGAAGGGAAGCAAGGATGTAAAAGGGGATGCAAATGAGAGGTGAGAGCTGTTTCCTTTTCAAGCAAGGAAATTTCCCAGAGCCCTCATTAGTTCAAGAGAAGAATCCACTCCGATAGCATCCCTGTTCCTTTTCCCTCCTGCCCAGCCACCCCTGTTCACACTAGCCGGTGTCTAAACTTACTTCCAGCGCACCTCGCCCCAGGACTTCTTTTGTCTGGATTTTACAAAAGTCATCTTGACCTTGCTGTATCACTTTACCTCTATTCAGGCATTCCATGCCGCTTAGAAAATGGTAAGGAGTAGCTGCCTCTGTCAATGCATTCTTCTCTGGGACAGATCCCTACTTCTGAACAAACAGTTTTGTCCAGAGCCCACTTCTTGCTAGTCTTGCAAAGTCATCAGTATGCAGATCTCTATTTCCATGGCTTTGCTTATTAATTGTGTACAGGATGCTTCATTCATCTAAATCGTGAATCAGTCCTTTCATGTATCACTATATTACTAACATGGTCTCCAGATCAAGTGTCATGCTGCAGGGTAGGAATAGCCTACAACCAAATAAAAGAGCAGTAGAGCAGAACAGAGTTTCAAGTTACTATGACAGATTGGTTCCATCCTGCAGTAAGTGATTTTCCAAATCAGTCCAAATGATGGCGAGTCATCCCATGGATGGATGCCATCACCCACCCACCAGAGGCCGTTTGGCAGGTGTGCATGATGGGTGCAAGTTGCAATGGTATATTAATTAAGATACGTTGATGATGTGCAGTTTGGCAGCAGTAACATCCCAACTACTGTTATAGGCAGATAAAAATGATGGCTTTTGTGTACAGTAGGAGTCTTCTTTACTTAAGATAAAAACTAGGCACAGCCTAGCATGGTGGCACATGCCTGTAATCCCAGTACTTGGGCTGAGACAGGAGGATTATAGGTTCAAGACCAGCCTCTGCAATTTAGAGAGACTAAGAGCAACCAAAACAAAAAAAAAAAAGGTCTGGGGGTGTAGCTGAGAGGTAGCATGGCCCTGGGTTCAATCCCCAGAAGCACAAAAAAAAAAAGCTTAGACATAACAAGATAAGGCATCTTCGCTCCAACAAGTGGCTGGTGAATAACACAACAGAGAAATGCATTGTGATAGAAATAAGGTATATACCGTGTATTCCTTAGATTCAGCTGTCAGGATAATTTGCCATTAAATTGAATTAATAAATATTCTGCCATATGCTATGTCTTCTATTTAGGGAAAACAAAAGTTGACATTCTAAAACACCTAGAAATTTCCTGGGTAGTTTCTTGTTTTTATCATCATCTCAGTCTTTCCTAAACCGTAGGTAAAGAAGGCATATTCATTCTTAATCTGTAGTTTCATAGTACAAATGAACAACAGGCAGAAGAACTTATTAAATTAATTCAAGATCATTTATGAACAGGCCCTCCATCTTACTCAGCTTATACTCTTAAGAGTATACTTGATTTATGGCATGACCGGTCTCAAATGATTTTGATGGATGACTAGAAACAATTAGAGATATAAATAGATAATCTCAGAATCATGACAGATTTCATAAAGGATATACTGTGAAGATTCACAGAGTTAATAAAATTGAGACTATTAAAATAAATTACCTTGCATATCTTTGAAAGTTCTTTGTGATCTAGATGTTCAAATGGTAGAAAACTTCAAATGTTCCTTCAACTTAGAAAATATTGTTAATGGAACACTTTTTGCAATGCCACGAATGTATGTACTTTGGGGATACTTAACTTTTTTATGTCTATCAGAGATTGCATTTTCTATTTGTGGTGGTGCATTCTGCTAGGAGGGTCTCCTATGGATTTTCATTCTTGAGTTTTTGTCTCTCCTGTCTTTCTGGATGAGCCTAGTCGACCGAGTGCCAACATCAAGTTCTGGAAGCTTCTGTGCAAGTGAGCATACAGGTACACATGCAACATGAACAGAGAGAGGTGTGTGGTTTCCTACCTGAAACACTCACCAATGGATACAACGTTTCCACGAAGTACATTAACACCAAATGACACATACTATTGTAATAGGAAAAATATATCATCTTAGATAACAAAATTCACTTTGGTACTTATAAGGGAAAACAATCATGGTGGGTAGGAGGGAAGGAAAGCAAGACTAGGCTTTGAATCAAAATGGCTCCTATTTGCCAGGACATCTAGAAGGAAAGTGGGTCAGACAAACCCAGGAGTCATGGAGCTTTCTCCTCTAGGTGGCATATGATGTTTCTGCACTGAAGCCTAGGGTATGGGAAAAAAGCAAGACAGAGCCAGGCATGGTGGCACACACCTGTAATCCCAGTATTTGGGAGGCTGAGACAGAAGGATCACAGGCTCAAGGCCAGCCTCAGCAACTTAGGTGAGGCCCTCTGCAACTTAGAGAGACCCTGTTTCAAAATAAAAAGAATAAAATAGGGCTGTGGGTATAGCTTGGAGATAGAATGCCCCTGGGTTCCATCCCTAGTACCACACAAAAAAAGTAATCATACTGTAATACATATTATAAACATGTCCCAAATAATTATTCTTCTACAGAAAAAAATATATATATATATGATTAAACCCAGGGACATTCTCCCTTGAGCTACACCCCCAGCCCTTTTATTTTTTGTTTTGAACAGGGTCTCACTAAGTTGCTGAGGCTTTCCTCGAACCAGTAATCCGTAATCCTCCTGCCTCAGTTTCCCAAGTACTGAGATTACAGGCGTGTGCTACCATGCCACACTGATTGTTTTTTTTTTTCAGTGCTGGGGATCTAACCCAGGCTTCATGAATGCTAGGCAAGTGCTCTACCACTGAGCTACAGCCCCAGCTCTATAGTATGATTACTTTCTTTATAATGGCTTTATTGAATTATAATTCACCATAAAATTCACTTTTTAAAAGTGTACAGTCAGCCAGGCGTGGTGGCGCACGCCTGTAATCCCAGTACTTGGAAGGCTGAGACAGGAGGATCGCAGGCTCACTGCTGGCCTTAGCAACTTAGTGAGGCCCTCTGCAACTTAGTGAGACTCTGTTTCAAAATTAAAAAAAAAAAAATAGTGCTGGGAGTATAGCTAGAGGTAGAATGCCCCTGGGTTCCATCCCCAGAACCATAAGAAGGGAGGGAGGGGGGGAGGGAGGGAGGGAGGGAGAGAGGGAGGGAGGGAGACAATATCTGATTCCTCTGTGTGTGTGTGTGTGTGTGTGTGTGTGTGTGTGTGTGTGTGTGTGGTGTGTGTGTACACATATATATGTATATATTTACACATGACCACCAATTTTCCATTCTACCAACAAGCAAAATGTAACCCCACTGACAATTCAGCAGTTGCAGTTCTCAGGGTTCAGCCTTCCTCATGCCTGAGTAAAAAAAATACAGACTTTGAATAAAGAATATGTGGTCTGTACACACAATGGAACTCTGCTCAGCCATAAAGAAGGACAAAATTATGTCATTTGCAGGAAAAAAGCAACATCAGATAAATGAGGAGAGGGACCAATCGAATAGTGGAAGGGAATTGAGGGAGAGACGTGGGGAAGGAAGACTGAATAAGGAAGCAGTTCAAATAGTGTCACGTCCATATGTGATGGTATCAGCACCAATCGCACTGGCATGCACAGGAGAGGGCAGGTGAGACACTGAGGGGACACCGGGTGCTGCGTGCATGTGTGCTTATATCACTTCAACCTCACTACGATGTATAATTACAATGCACCAATAAAAGTATAAAAAATACAGGCTTCCAGGCATGATGGCATACATTTATAATCCCAGTACTTGAGAGGATGAGACAGGAGGATTGCAGGTTCCAGGCCAGCCTCAGTAACTAGTGAAGTTCTCACAACTTAGCAAAATCCTGTTTCAAAATAAAAAATAAAAAGGTCAGGGAGGGGGTAGCTCAGAGGTAGAATGCCCCTGGGTTCAATCCCCAGTACCAAAACTAAATAAAATAAAATCAATACAGGCTGCTTCTGCTTGGCCTTCAAGAGCCACATTTCCTCCAAAACCCAAGACATGTAAAGGTTCTGCCTAAGACATGCTCAAATAAAAGGAATAAACTATCTCTTACCTTCATTTTCTTTCTTCAGCCTATCTTTTTTTTTTTTTTTTTTTGGTGTGTGTGGAAAAGAATTTTTTTTTTATTTTTTGAAACAGGGTCTCACTAGGTTGCTGAGGCTGCTCTTGAATTTATGATCTTCCTGTCTCAGCCTCCCAAGTACTGGGATTACAGGCATGTGCCACCACACCCAGCACCAGCCAATCCTTAACACTGGTCTAACCACTGGTGAAAAATCTCATCATACTACTAAAAAAAATTTAAAAAAAAAGAAGAAGAAGAAAGCATCTAATGACCCCAGAAGAAAATAGAATTGGAGCCGGGCATGGTGGCGCACACTTGTAATCCCAGTACTTTGGGAGGCTGAGACCGGAGGATCCGGGTTTGCGGCCAGCCTCAGCTCTCTCTCTCTCTCTCTCTCTCTCTCTCTCTCTCTCTACTTAGTGAGGCCCTCCGCAACTTCGTGAGACCCAGTTTCAAAATAAAGTATAAGAAATAGGGCCGGGGGTGTGGCGCGGAGGTAGAACGCCCCTGGGTTCAATCCCCGGTACCGCAAAAAAAAAAAAAGAAAACAGAATTGGCCACTAGTGTAAATCACAGAAGGGACATTCAGTAATTACTCCCCTTTAGCTTTGACTAATCAAAATAAGCACACACTGACGCCCAGACATCTTGCCACAAGAAGCCACTCACCCTCTCGTTGCAATTAGTGTCAATAAAGCTAACGACATGGGTTAGAAAAAATTATAGGCCAATTAATGTATTCTAGTTTTTCAATGTCTAGCTAGCACTTTTTCAGAATTTTTATCTTAATGCATTAATTAAACAGTATGTTAATTGGGTTTTACCAAACCCAAAGCCTTGTACTAAAGGAAACTTCAAAATTCAGTGAGAACTACATTATGATGCAAGACTACAATGCACCAATAAAAGTATATTAAAAAGAAAAAATTCAGTGAGGGACCACCATGGGTAAATTGTTCGTTTCTCAAGGAACCACCACTCCCGTAGCACAAAACTTCATTTTGTGAGTTTTCTTGTGTGTGCCTTATCATTCCAAATAGCTTATAAACTCCTCAAGGGAGCCGGGCGTGGTGGCGCACGCTTGTAATACCAGTATTTTGGGAGGCGGAGACCAGAGGATCCGGGTTCGTGGCCAGCCTCAGCTCTCTCTCTCTCTCTCTCTCTCTCTCTCTCTCTCTGTCTTTCTCTCTCTCTACTTCTCTCTACTTAGTGAGGCCCTCCGCAACTTCGTGAGACCCGGTTTCAAAATAAAGTATAAAAAATAGGGCCGGAGGTGTAGCACGGAGGTAGAATGCCCCTGGGTTTAATCCCCGGTACCGCAAAAAAAAATAAAATAAAAAAATAAAATAAACTCCTCAAGGGTGGTGAAACACAGTGTTCCTCCTGCATGTTTATGGTATTCAGTATACAGTTGTAAAATGAATTCACGAGAAGTAGGACACCTATAAATAAAATAAACCTTACAGAGCAGTTAATTATACTAAACTGTGTAAATACTCTAAAGGAAGAAGGAAGGGGCAGACTCTAGAACTCAAAGCATAAGAGCAATTTTGTTGGTCCAGGAAAGGGCGGCTCAAGGGGCAGAGATGTCACTCCTAAGCAAGAAAAGTAAAAAGTTCTGAGCTGGGCGCAGTGGCACATGCCTGTAATCCCAGTACTTGGGAAGCTGAAACCGAAGGATCGCAGGTTCAGGGACAGCCCCAGCAACTCAGTGAGACTCTGTTTCAAAATAAAAACTAAAAAGGGCTGGGTGTATAGTTCAGAGGTAGAATGCCCCTGGGTTCAATCCACAGTTACCACCACCAAACAGAAAGTAAAAAGTTCTGACCCAACTCTCAGCCTCTCAGTAGCACAAATACCATTCTACCTCATGTCACAGGTGTCCACTCAGCGCACAGGACAAACATCACCAACAGAAGATAAGATTCGCTTTATATTCATTTTGGCTGATGTGTACCAGTTTCTCAAGCCTAGAGATGCCTCTCTCAGTTGAAATACATCATTTGTTTGTTTCAAGGAATTTTATTTGAAGTTTATGAGTGTCTTAAATTTTAATTTTAAATCTTTATAAATAAGAAAAACCTATTAGCTTTGCATGTTTATTATTATAAAACTAAAAGACTGAGCTGGGGGTGTAGCTCGGTGGCACAGCACTTGCCTAGCATGTGCAAGGCCCAACATAAAAACAAAACAAAACAAATACATCTTTTTTTTTTTTTTTTGCAGAACTGGGTATTGAACCCAGGGGCATTCTACCTCCGAGGTAATACCCCCAGCACTATTTTTTATTCTTTATTTTGAAACAGGATCTCACTAAGTTGCGGAGGGCCTCACTAAGTAGCTGAGGCTGGCCTGTGATCCTCCTGTCTCAGTCTCCCAAGTACTGGGATTACAAGCGTACGCCACCACACCCAGCTTTCAAATACATCTTCTAAATATATTTTTGGTAGCAGTGTTTGTTTAAAATAGTCAGTCATATAATTTGATGGGAAGCTCACAGAGTTCTTAAAAGGAAAGAAAGCCCATGGATCAATGAAAAATAGACTTTTGAAGCCAATGAAAACTTGATTTGATTTCATTTATTTGGAATTCCCATTTTGATCTGATTCAAGGTTTTCAGCTACTATTCTAAGTTGAACTGGTTAATTTGTGATTATTTTGCAAAATGGTAACAGAATAGACTATCCCGGTTCAGTTCAAGGTGCAGCAACCTGTTTCCAATTTTTCCAGCTTGGAGTTTATGATTCCGAGGCTTAGCTCCAATCCTTGCTGTATGCACCTGCCCTTATATCAACCTCAAACAGATTATGGTGTAATGAGGTTTGGGGTGGGGGAGGGTGGACAACCAAAAAGAACTCAGTGGAACTGCTTCCTGCTCCCACTGGAGGGAAGAGCAGGATGTGAGAGAATCTCACTTGAGATTCTCTTTGTGAATGAGCTGGGACTTATAGGTCTCATGGACGGATCATCCTCTGTCCTGATGAAGGATCACTTGGTGGCTGCCATACACAGAGCAGGCATGATGGTACCTGCTGGTGACCAATCCATCACTCAGAGTCTAAAACCAACCCAAAAGAGGGTGGAAGTCCTCACCACAGCATCCCACCTGCTGCCTGAGGTGCACAGGACCACTCTAGGATGAACTCCTGGGGGGACCAGAAGGGTCCCACTGTTCTCAAATCTTGTAGTGCTGCCCCTCTCCCCAAAAGGGGGCACCTGCTTCCTGCCCCTGACCCACATGGTCTCAACCTGTGGCCCCCAATGCTTTATAAAAGCTTTCCCTGATCCTTCCTTGGTAACAGAGTGTAAACTGGTCATTTGGAATGGGATATTTTCAAACTTCTGCACTCCACATGCTCCTCCAAAGAACCTCTGGAATAAATGAACATTGTCAAATAGATGTGGTTAAAGGCATTACTTTCCAGAAAGAGATTGACATTTAACAGGTGTGGGAAAACCTGAATCATGTATAGAGAAATTTCAAGAATCAACTAACCAAATCAGGGTAGACCTACAGAAGCAGATTTTATTGGCGCCACTCAAACCATTTCACCTACAATGTCTTTCTGAGCCTTCCAGCCAGCGAGGCTCACCTCAGCTGTGCTGTTTCTCAAACTTCTCTCAATTGTTGTTTCTCAAGGCATGATGCAGCGATGCCCCTTCATTCTTTGTTCTACTTTCTCCAGCCCCACTGCTCCTACTTCTGTGTCCTCCTCTCACAGTGTCTGCTGAGCAACTTAGTAAAGTTCTGTCACGCTGTCACCACCACCACCATGCAGGCATGGTTCTGAAAGTGTTGTGTCTTCAACTCCAGGACAAATCAGTCCCTTTGATAAAACATTCACTCTTTCAAATTCTCTTCTAATACACTAATAATGAATGCATCTTCCAAAAATTCAGGAGAAATTTGAAAACTGGATTGATGATGACATATGATGTCCTGTAAGTCATAATCAGTAAGCTCATGTTCAGGAGGTTTGTCTGTTCTCCAAAGAGACAAAATTTGAAAAGATGATTCACTTCTGTATACTTATTTCCCCATTCTGATTTAAGTAAAAAGCCATTTCTAAAGCTTAATTTCATTTCCTTAATATGTATTGTGCTGATATTTTCTGAATTACAAAGAATTATAACTGCAAGCCTTCTGACTGATGCGTTTCTTTGCAATTTACGATGCAGTTTACGTCACAAATGCTTTTCCTGCAGGGATTGTGTGAGGAGGCATGCTGGCCTGCTAGCTCAGCCTGTGCCACTTGAAGTATGGACACACACACACACACACACACACACACACACACACACACACACAAAGGAGCAAAAATAGCTTGAAATTGATTGTGTTGGTATGCTGAATAAGAGCAATAGTTCCAACTTTGTTTCTCTAATTAGCCACAGCTCTTCAAGAATTGGTACAAATGTCACAGGGTTTGTGATGTTGGCATTTCAGCTTCACAAAAATGCCAGTTGATGGCATAACACTAGAAAAAAATAATAGAGCAGAGAGATTGTAGATTAGACAAAGGTCACTGTGTTTTAATGAGCAGTGCTGTTAATTAATGAAGAAACAACTAGAACATGTGGTTTTAGGCATTGTGCATTTGTACCAAAAAATCAATCAATCTCTACCTAAAGCCACTTTAAGCAATTAAAAAAAGCAAAATGATGGCAAGCAGGGAATTTAAATCTTGAATGATACAGCAAAGTCATATCTATCAATAAGATAGTGTCACTGCTTTCTCGTGTGACTTATGAAGAGGCTTCTTTAATATCTGGAAAAGAGGTTTAAGAACTAGTTCTACCACCACTACTCTTGGGTTTTGTGATTTCCATATGCATGTCCTTAGTCTTTAAGAATAGGAAAGATGTTCTATGTCTTACCAAAATTATGTGAGAACCAAGGAGGAAGCACTATAACTCCTTCAAGACCGGTGATAAAAATAATAAGCCTTCCCTTGGTTTTGTAGAGTCAAAGCCAAAGCTTCTAGTGGATTCAATAAAGAGGGATCAAGCCAGTAGTAATAACGCCAGCTTCACATTATGGCTTTCCTCCAAGTAGATCAAGTACTGTAAATATTACTCATTAATCCCTTCAGTGGCCATCTAAGAAAATAGTATGCAAATTAGTCCAACTAGAACCAAGTGAGAGAAGATGAACTGATTTATCCCAAGGTGCAGCAGCAAAAGTACCAATGCCTGTCTGCTGGCTGGCCAAGCCAGGGTCAAAGAACTACCTCTCATCTATATCATTTCAACTGAACACCGCAGATTTTTAACTCATTTGAAAGTAAAATAAGGAGACCCATCCAAAGGGTGACTTAGAGAGCATCACAAAACCAATGCACAATGAGATCAGATCTAGCATCTGGACTTGAAGCTGAACATATTTCCTCTTATTAGTCTCCTGCCCCCCCTACACACACACACACACACACACACACACACACACACACACCCCTTGGCTAGATTGCTAGCAATGACTTTTTTCATTGAAATTTTTGTTGAGATACTTGTAGATGCACATAGAGTTGTAAGAAATAATAGAACTATCCTGTGTATACTTTACCCATTTCCCCCAAATGGTAAGATTTTGTAAAACTGTAGTATATCACAAACAGCATAAAAATATTGATAAAAAATACAGATCTTATTCAGATTTCTCCAGTTTTATTTGTACACACGTGTGTATGTAGTTCTGTACAATGTTATTACGTGGAGATTTGTGTACTTGACGGAACAGTCAAGATACTGAATGGTTCCATCACTACAAGAATCTCTCAAGTTGCCCTTTTATAACCACACCCACGTCCTCCTTCCCACTCGACCACACCTTCTCTCTACCAGCCCAACCCTTAAAAACGACCTATCTGTTCTGTTTCTAAAATTTTTTACATTTGAAAATTTTGAAATAAATAGAATAATATAATGCATAACCTTTTAGAATTGGCTTCTTTTCCTTCAAGCATAATTCCCTGCAATTTATCCAAGTTATGTGTAACATTAGTTCATTCATTTTATTGTTGCCTAGCATTCCATGGTATGGATATACCACACACAGTCGTTTAGCCATGCCCATGGTGAAAGATATCGAAGCTGTTTTCAGTTTGGGGTAGTTATGGATAAATCTGCTATGAACATTCATGTACAGAATTTTGTACAAACATAAGTTTTTATTTCTCTAACATGAATGCCCAAGAATAAAATGTTTGTGTTATATGGTAACTGCATGTTCAGGTTTATAAGAAGCTGCTAAACTGTTTTCTATAGAAACTGTATATTTAACATTCCCACCAGCAAAGTTTGAGTGACCCAGCTTCTCTACAACCTCCTCAACATTTTGTGTTGTCCCTATCTTTTTTCACTATTTTTTATTTAAGCCATTCTGATAAGTGTGTAGTGATATTTCATTGTGGTTTTAATCTGCATTTCCCTCGTGGCTAATTATGTCAGATATCTTTTCTGTGTTTGTTTGCTTTCTATAAATCCTCTTTGTTATATACATATACTACAAATATCCTGTTCATAGATTTTGCCAATTTTGTAGTTGAATTTTTGTATTTTTCTACTGTTGAATTTTGAGGTTTCTTTATATAGTCTAGATACTATTTCCTTGTCAGATATGTGTTTTGCAAATATTTTCTTCTGGTCTCTAGTTTGTCTTTTAGTCCTCTGTACATTGGCTTTCACAGATCAACAATTTTTAATTTTGATGGGGTCCAACCTATCAGATTATTTTTATTATGTGTGGTTTTGGTGTCAAGTCTAAGAACTCTTTGTTTAGCCCAAGTTCCTAAATTATCTCCAGTAGTTTTCACTAATAATCATATTGTTTTATGTTTCATATTTAAGCCCACGATCCTTTTTTAATTGGTTTTTGTACAAGGTATGAGATATAGGTTGAGGTGATTTTGTTGTTATTCTATTTGGGTTTTGTTTTTGAACTATGGTGTCTAATTCCTCCAGCATTTATTGAAAGGCTATTCCAACAATTCTGAGAAGGGAAGGTGATGAAGTCCCCAAATACAGTTGTGGATTTCTATATTTCTCTTTTCAGCTCTACCAATTTTTGCTTCATGGAAAAAAAAGAAAAAACATGTTTACATTTCCCCTAATCTCTTATTAAAACAAACAAAAACCCAGCAGCAAGCAATATTTCTGAACAATGGGCGTAAAAAAAAAAGAGTGTGCAGATGTAATTTATCCTGCTCACTTCAATGTAGAGATAATGCAGTGACCTTGCTTACTCTTCTTAAGAACAATGGTCATACATTTCATGGTGTCATCCGCTCCCATAAAAAAAAAGATCCCTACATGGTAGGGATCTGGTAGAGGCTCTGGCCACATTTCAGTTTTCTTGGGTTTCCTTCATAACATGACCTCTCACAACTGCAGTACCAAACTCCCTGGCTTTTGTAGGAGTTGAGAGCAGTGTAAGGGGGGAAACAGAGCTGCCACTGAACTCAGGTTGGGCAGAGGCACAACAACATGGGCATTTTAGGTCTTAGCATGTTTCTATATATGGAAAGATGTCCTGGATTAAAACAGATGATCTGACACTTTTGAAACCTTAGTAAATGAATAGACTCAACTACTCACATGTGCATTCAAAAGCAAAACAAGGTCAAAGCAAAATAAAACCCTCTGATCGTCAATGAGGAAGGATATTGACCACAATTCTGGTTGTCTGTGCATATAAAGTCTTCAGAGGTTTGTTCTACATGTAGTTTTAAGTCGCCATGAGTGAGCAGTGATGATTTGGGAGATTCATTTCCCATCATGAGAAATATTTGTGGACTGCTTAGTGCAAAATAGCAGAAGGAGAGAATGGTATGTCTCTACTAGGCATTTCAAAAGTGCAGCATGTCATCACACGCTCTAACTAAAGAAACAGACATTTGCCTGAAACTTGCAACAAAAATGCCATTTTTATAAATTCAGTAAGAGTTTTTATTTTGGAAGTGGGGTGGGAGAGTGGGAAGTGGATTGGAACCTTATATAATGCTCTACATTGCTGTGATGTTCACAAGTTTTAATAGAGACCATGTGCCACTTTTACAATTAAACCTCTATAATAAAAATCAATTCATAAATATTGTCTACATTATAAATGCTGAGTAATTCCTTTTTAAAAAGTAATCTTTTTAAAAAATGAAAGATAATTATTTGTTAAAACTAATTTTAAAAAACTTAGTACCTGTTCCTTACAGGGACAAGCAACTGTGCCAAGCTTGCTCTAGAGATACTTTTCTTTTACAAATTCCACTTGGCCTTTCATTTGATGACTGACTGTTTAACGAACCACTTTAGCTGCCTTTCCCCAGGGTTAACTCACAACTCTTCCTAAATAATCTCAAAGTCTTTTTGCTGGCACAGGTGTTGTTGTCCAGGCCGCTATCACCAAAGGGCAGCATAATAACTGACAAGCTTCAGATCTGGAAGATCCAGGGTCTGAGTTCTGGCAGTGGATTTATGTGACACACACGATAATGCTGGTTTAAAAAATTGCTGTTTTCTAAAGAGATTTTTGACCCTGTAACCAAAGAATTCAGTACACTCCTAAATATTGACCCCTTTGTCTCTGAGAACAACTCTTAAAAGCTCAGGCATCTTTTCACTCCTTGCAGCAAAATAAAGCTCCGTTTTCTGTAGAATTTGTGAGTATATTTAAGGGTTTGCTCTTTCAACTCAGATGTTTCATGTTAGGAGTCAGCTACGCTATATAGTACAGAGGAGATAGAACCATTATTTGACCTGCACATTTAGAATTTGAAAATGATTCTTAAATATGCAAAGTGTTAGTGACGTGAACAGGAATAGCAGCCCATGAGAGGAAATGTAGACAATGTGAGGATTCGATGCCCTTCAGGTGTAGTTTGATTTGGAGAAGATATGTTCTTGGCTTCCAATGTTAACAACTAGATGTTTTGAGCCCAAGTGCCTAACTGTGCAGCCGTGTCCCCAGAGCTTCCCCTGTGACCTGCTCCATGGTGCCTCTCTCTGACGTGTCTCCTCTGATGTTTCAGGAGTTCGTGATGATCGTCGTCTTTGGTTTGGAGTTCATCATCCGCATCTGGTCGGCGGGTTGCTGTTGCCGGTACAGAGGATGGCAGGGAAGACTGAGGTTTGCCCGAAAGCCCTTCTGTGTTATAGGTGAATATCAAAGTCCCAGACACCTGGACGTAGCACACTGCATATTTTTCTTCTGTCTCCTTCCTTGCAACATTCGATTAATATTGAAAGCTAACATCCATGGGCCATTAACCATGGGCCAGGCACTCTTGTGTTTTTAAAGTGTTGATTCAATCCTCACCACAACACTGTGAAGTAGATATTTTTGTTATCCTCATTTTGCAGATGAAGAAACTGAGACAAAGATAGGAAAAGGAAGTTACAGAAAGGCTTAGTGGTCATAAGTGGTAGAGCTGGGCTTGGAGCCAAGTGCTCTTACTCTATCTAGAACACCTGTTTACATCAACTAAGTTATACTGAAATAGATAGTTCTTCAATGTTGCCTTGAATTAGAGAAACATTGACTTCAGTAAGTATTTTTTTAATTAGCTCTGCAATAGGACATTGATTATCCTCTTGATTAGCTGGAATGGATACCAAGGTATTATTCCTAAAAATGTATATCAATCATCATGCTTCAAGAATGATTACAAGTACAGTTTACTTTATGCATTGTAATTTCAGACCTAGAAAAGTGTTCTACATTCTGAAATATGATTTTCCACCACCACCCCTACATCTCCCAATAAATAGCACCTCTCTGCACCTCCCCAGCTGCTGTGGTTCCAGAGGGACTCCATCCTGCTGGGTTCTACCTTGAAAGTATACATCTCACTAAAGATGCCATAGAGCATTCTGGAGTTAATATCTGGCATCTCCCAGTTGCATATCTTAAAGTATATCATAAAATTGAAAATGCTACACATTAAAGCTGCAATTCTCATTAGGCAGCTAAATTTTGTTTCCTTGCTGTTTTGTCTTTCTCACTTCTTAGGCAGCCATTGAAATCCAGTTGCTGCAAGTTCTTGGTGAGGCTATCTTACTTCATTTCCAAGCTGAGAAAGTAGAGGTTTTGGGTTTTTTCTTCTTGTTTGTTGGTTTGTTGGTTTGTTGGTTTGTTTGGGTTCTTTTGGTACTGGAGAATTGAACCCAGGAACATTCTACCTCTGAGCTACACCCCCAGCCCTTCTTTATTTTTTATTTTAAAGTGGAGTCTCACTAAGTTTCTGAAGGCCTCGCTAAGTTGCTGAGACTGGCCTGGAACTTGAAATCCTTCTGTCTCAGCCTTCCAAGTACTGGGATTACAGGTGTTTACAACCATGCCCAGCTGAGAAAATGGAGTTTTAATGCACAAGATAATTTAGACTATCTTATTCATCCACAACAGGTTTTCCATTTTGTTTTCAGAGTCAGGGGTTGTTGAGAAATCCTCTTAGTTTCCTCCCTTATTTATGTTCCCTGTGGTGGAGGCAGAATGAATTCAAGAAGAAAAGCATCTCCCCATCCATGGGCACTGTTAGGAGGAATCCTTTATTCCACACTTGTCTAACAGTATGCACATTTCAAGAGCATTCAAACAGAATTGATGGAAAGTTGAAAGTACAATAGTAAATATAGTGAAATTATAAGTTGTATCCATCTTAAAATACCTTATTCTGTCTTCAATGCAGTCCATTTTCCCAACTGTCTCCTCCCATCACCCAAAATAAGCTTTACTTCTTTTTAGAAACCATCATGCTAAGGTGTGGAGGAAAGCAAGTGGTGTTCCCCAGCCTTGCAGGCTCATCCAGCATATTAACGAAGGCCTTTGATTTTTCTCCCTGGAGATTTTTTTCTCTTTCAAATTCTCTGCTCAAGGAACATTGCAAAGGACTATAACTTGATGTAAAACTACTGCACAAGTACTCTCTGTCCCACAAGGGGCCCAAACAAAACAATTCACAAGGCAGATGGTTGGCCAAGATTCACTCAACTTCTACAGGATAAGGTCGGTTCATGGATGACTGCAGGAATGTTCCATTCCAGATCTTAAAACCAATTAAAAGTTGGTTTTGTTCCAATTCCAGAGGCAATGCCAATGTGTTTCTGGCCTCCAAGCTAAAGAGAAAGTTCTTTCCCAGATGCCTGCTGCCTTTTGATAGCTGTTTTCAGCAATGGATTCATCAGCACATCTTGGTCCTTTAATCTTTTTCTTCCTGTCTCAGATCCTTGCAGGTCTTATTCTAAAAATGATGTTATCTCGTCGGACGTGGTGGTGCATGCATGTAATCCCAGTACTTGGGAGGCTGAAACAGGAAGAGCGCAGGTTCAAAACCAGCCTTGGCAATTTAGTGAGACTCTCAGCAATCTAGAGGAGATCATCTTTCAAAAAATAAAAATAAAAAAGGGTGGGGGTGTAGCTCTAAGGAAGAATGCCCCTGGGTTCAATCCCTAGTACCACAAAAAAAAAGGTTATCTGTAATCTTACTTGTTTTTGTAACTATCAATAGTGACCTTGCAAATTTGGTATTGTATGGTTTAGGCATAATTGCAGTTTCATTAGGTCTTCAAGCCTTTTTCCCACTGGCTATTTTACATCTAGTAAGTTCATTGCTTTGGAAGAAAATTCCACAAGTTAATATATAATGAATTCTCGTTAGAACAAAGACCAGCTATCTACTTACAATTGGAATAACCATGTATTTTTTCAGCATTTTATGAAATGCCCAGGCAACAGTTTGATCTGTCTTGCAGCTGAATTGATGTAATAGTGAAACGTGTTCAAATGTGGCTTATCAGTATATCTGTAAAATTTCACCTACGCAGATGAATCAAATGTCACCTGTTTGAAGTTCATCAAATTGCCTAGACCCTTTCTAGGATGTCCATAAAAATGCTTGATAAATTGGTAGAAATAGTAAAGCAAATCCTATAATTTCCTTGTTCAACCAAATTTACACTTGCAAAATGATAAAAGGAATAGTATATCTCTCTCGTCTGTCTGTGATAGCTGAGTGGGAGTTTGGAAATATAGCTAAAACTTAAGACTTCATCTATTTGTAAGATTTGATTATTCTGAATATGCCAAATATATACACAAATATTTTTTGAAGTCTTGAACATTCAAGAAAAGAACATAGAAAAGATTGTGGTGGCTGTTATGCCTTCCATATGGGAAATGCTTTCTGTAAGCACACCAATGTTATCCCTTCTTACTGGAAACAGACTCAGGCTGCTACAGTGATCAGCTACAAGCCTCACTCATCATTGTGCTCTGTTGACCAATTGATAATATTTGGACCCGATCTGGTAGAGGCCTCCTATGCTAATCCCAAAGACTTTAGTACTTCCCCCTCTGAACCACCCACCCTCTTTACCCCTGAACTCTAGCCAGAATGAGGAGCATTTCAGGACCTCACTTATTTTCTTAAAAAGTCATAAAATCATTGTATACTTGTGCTCAGAAAACATTTTAAACATCTATAACCTAAGGGGAAAGGTGTAGTTGATTCTTTTAATTAGGGTTTTCTTTCATTACCATATTGATTTATTTCAGTTTTATTTTAGACATTTGCTTTGAAAATTGGTAAAATCTTATCTAGAATTACAAAATTCTTCCTTATACCTACGTGTTCAATTTGCATATCCCCTACGATACTGTCATAGTAACATTTCTACAGGAGTGGGTGACAATCACTGCATTACTGATTGGGAGAGTCACATATACTTTGGGATGCCTGAACTGCCCTCCATTTGCCTGGACTGGCTGCTTGGTGATTTTCCTACATCCACACACAGGTCGCTCACCCAATAAGAGCAGTAATGGGAATGTGTGAATAATCTCAAAGGCTGATTTCAGAGTCCTTTTTTCCAGCTTTCATTAGTGACCTACCCAAAAACTGCAAATAGAACCAAAGGCTGTGATACTTAGATCACAATAATGAGTCTGGTCTGTCAGAAAGCCAACAGATTACTTCTAACAGTGGCTTTTTTTTTTTTTTTTTGATTCCTTGGTGGCTTCTTCTAAAGACAGAAAAACAGGACCATATTTTTTCAGTCTTGCAACATGTCCAGCTGAAGCAGAAAATACCAACCTGTAATTAGTCTGGGATCTGTATTCAATGTTCAATGTAAGTTGATTTCATATTGGTATTTTAACAGTTTCCCTTCAGTGTAATATTTCCACATGAGGATTAAAGAGGCAAACCACAGCACAGATGTTTCCCACGAATTGCGCATATATGTCTTTGACTTGGAATCAACAGTTCCTCGGGAAGATGCCAACAAGTGTACTTTTATTTAATTCTTACTAGCTAAAAGAAAATTGAAGTCTTTACTACCACATGGCTGAGGCTACTCTAATATATCTGAGATTTTATCTTATTAAAAGGCAACTTAAGCTGCTAATGTGTTCAAGACTTAGATCAGAGACCCCCAGACCTGCCACTGGCTTGTCAACTAAAGATGTGAGACCTCGTGTTTCTACTTCTCCGTTTTCTTCATCTTCTGTTTGAAGAGAACTCTGTGTGTGTGTGTGTGTGTGTGTGTGTGTGTGTGTGTGTGTGTGTTACTGGAGATGAAACCTAGGGGAGTTCTACCTCCATCTACACCCCCAGCCCCATTTTATTTTTTTTATTTTGAAACAGGGTCTCACTAAGTTGCTGAGGGACTCAATAAGTGGCTGAAGTTGACCTCAAACCTGCAATCCTTCTATCTCAGACTCCCAAGTACTGAATTACAGGCGTGTTCTGCCATGCCCAGCAGAAAACTGCTCTTGAACTGCATTGTTTTCTACAACATCTTCGAATCTCTTTTTCCCTTATAGAAACTATATTCTCGCAGGTTATTTCTTGTCAGCCACACACTCTTCTGCAACATCTCTTGACTTCTAAGTGTTCAAACTCCTTCCGAGCATGTCAGTTCCTTAATATGATTAACTGGACCAACCAAGGACAATTAAAACCTGTTTGACTGATCACAAAACATTAAATCGTTTCATTGCTTTTGGTTAATAGTAACTGTTATTTATTGAGAACCACTATGTGATAATTACTGCTCTAAACACTTTACAAATATTGTCTCATTTAACCCTACATAAATACTGTAATATCCCATTCTAAATAGGAGGAAGAAAGACAAGGCTTAAGAAACTTGCAAAAAGCTATGCTCATATATGAAGGTATTACTACCCATCTGTGTGTGCATTTGTTTGTATCACATTGAATCTCACTATGATGTATAATTACAGTGCACCAATAAAAGTATATTTTTTAAAAAAGAAAGAAACTTGCCCAAAGTTAGAAAGATGGAGTCAACAGAACCAGGAAGTCTCTCTTGTGATTTCACTCTATAAAAATACACCAACCCAGCTATGAAAAAGTTTGCCCTTATTGTTTGTTAGCAATTTAGAATTAAATTTAATCGAACTTTGTCCATTGTCACCAACTTATAAATAATGTGGTACTTTTATGTTTATTATTAGTAACTCAAATCTTTGAATAAGAAGCCATATTTAACAGAATGACAATAGCAATGTCAGCCTTATTTATAGCAACTACATCAAATTACCTATTGCTGCTCTCTAACCCAAAGGGGAAGTTGGGGAACAAATAGACTTACTTGTCCTGAATCAAATTGCATATGCTCATAAACAATGTTATCATGAGGTTCCCTGGGTATTTTCAAATTGGAGACATCTTTAAGGGTAAATAATGCTACTCCCAGAAATGCTTTCAAATGTTTGTTAACTTTGATAGACTATTGGTAACTTAGGTCATTGGTGACCTGGTATACAAAACTTCAACTCATAAGGTAGCTTAATTACCTGATAGGATTTAGCCATATAGAGAGTACTCTTAGAGGGAAGTGAATAATTAAAGATTATTTCCCACTCCTTCTGTAAACTTTGGTAGATCACTATGATATATTTTACTCACATTTTGTACTATCATGTGTTTTATAAGAAAATTCATACACAGATGAGTACTTATGTGCCAAACATAATCTCAATGCAAAGAATACAAAGATGAATAAAATAAGGTCGCTTCCTGTGAGAGTTCAAACTCCTGTGCCCTTGGAGAAGCGCAAAAACAAAAGGAGGAAGACTAATTATGGTGAAACAGAGTGAAAGTGGTAGAGGCTGAAGTAGTTATAGAGAAAAGGTTATAGACTATCATGACTCATTGCCTAAGACAAAGGAGCAAAGATTGCATCCAGATTTTGAGCTTAATCATCCCCCCCAAAATATTATACAATTTCGACTATGTCCACCTAAGGTTCCAGATGCTGGGGAATGAAACAGAGAGAGTAGCAGCTACCTTATATTGGGTGGTCCAAGAAAGCCCTTCTGAGTAGTGGACACTGAGTTAACCTCAATATTAAAAAGCCAACCATGAAAGGATTTAGGCACAGATCTTTGTGGCCAAGGAAGAGTAATTGCCAAGGTAATTGTGGGATTCACTGTGAATGTACATAACATGAGTTGATGAATGTTATTCCCCAGTACCTCCCTCCTCCCTCCCTGATTCCCTCCCTCCACCCTACTTGTCTCCCTTCTATCCTTATGAGGCCCTCTTTTATCTTCATCTCTCTAGCTTCCACATATGATGAGAGAAAACATATGACCCTTGCCTTTCTGAGTTTGGCCTATTTCTCTTAACCTGATGCTCTCCAGTTCCATCCATTTTCCTGCAAATGACATAATTCCATTTGAAAATGTGTGATTTTCTATGAGCAACTGGAGCTATAGTGTGAAGAAAACTTTATTACAGCCCCATTGGTAACTACCACCAATAAGCAATTCCTGAGAGCCTTCTTACCAAAAGACTGTTCCAGATTCTTATTAGTTATAATGATTGCAAGACAGATTTATTTCATTAAAGATTCTTTATTTCCTTTGAGAAAGTGTCCCTTTTTTTGCCTTGAGATGTTGTCTGAAAACTTATGATCAATAAGAAGCATTAAACTGTCACCATGGGGTAAATTTTCAAAGTGGTGCTTGGAACTTGCCAGTGTGAGTCCCATTAACTTTGTGAAGGTCCTGCAGTTAAACCTCTGCACGTGGGTTAGAGAATGTTCAGCAGTATGTATTCGTGGTGCTTTTTTTTTTAATAAATATCACAGAGAGACTCAGTGCACAGCCGATTGTGACATTTAAGAATGCGGATAATGTACTGTGCAGTAGGAGGCTTTTAAAATTAGATTTTAAAGCTTCATTTCTATTAAGAGTCACAACAACAATATAAATATGTCTTTAATTCTTCAAAAAGCACCTTTCTCTGAAAGAATTTGGAGTTCAATTAGAATATAGAGCTCATAAAGCAGAACTATGTCCCTCTGAGACATTGTTTATCTCACTCTATAGATGGAAAACTTGAGGCATCATGAAGTGGGGCTCTTTGTCCTCAGCTGTAAGGCAGTGGAGAAGCTAGGAATAGAATGCTGGCCTCCCAGAGCTCACTACCTCTTGTTAGAGTCAAATTTAATTACAGCATAATCCATTTAATCTGCACATGGAAGAATAATGAGGGTATAGAAAAAAAATGAATTTATTAACAGATTAGTGAGAGACCATGTTACATAGACTAGCAACATTCTCTGTGGGATCCAGATTGTCAGCATTTTCTAGAAAATGTTCAATGCCATGAAAGAGAGTATCCTAATTCCACTGGCCAGAATTGGTAGAGGACTTCTTGATTTTTCTCATTTTGGAACCCAAGTAAAGGTTCCACTTGAGAATGCTGCAGAGCCATCTTCTTTTTCAGAAATAAACCTGATTAAAAATAAAAACATCATGGGAGGAAATTCAGTGCATGATTTTTTTCTCATATGCCTTCTGGGTTAAAAGAAAGGACTACATTGAGTTAAATGCTCATCTCGTAGGTTTCTATGGAGCAAAAGATGAATGTGTCTTCATTTTTTGGCTTTTGATGACTCTTCCACTAATTCACCACAGCTGTGTACATGCCAGCCCATCCACTGTCTATTTCCCACATCATATTAGAAAAATGACAATACTTTAAGAGCAATATTTATTTATTTTGTTGCTGGGGATGGAACCCAAGGTCATTCTGCCTCTGAGCTACACCCCCAGTCCTTTTATTTTTTTTATTTTTAAACAGGTTCTCACTAAATTGTTGAGGCTGGCCTTGAATCTGCAATCCTCCTGACTCTGCCTCCCAAGTACTGGGATTACAGGTGTGCACCACTATACCATGCTTATCTAAGAGCCATATTTATATAAGAAATCTTCCAGCTGGGCATGGTGGTGCACGCTTGTAATCCCAGTACTTGGGAAGCTGAGACTGGAGGATCGCAGGTTTGCAGCCAGCCTCAGCTACCTAGTGAGGCCCTCCACAACTTAGAACCTGTTTCAAAATAAAGAGTAAAAGCCGGGCATGGTGGCACACACTTGTAATCCCAGTACTTGGGAGGTAGAGACCAGAGGATCCAGGTTCGCGGCCAGCCTCAGCTACTTAGTGAGGCCTCCACAACTTCGTGAGACCCGGTTTCAAAATAAAGAATAAAAAATAGTGCTAGGGGTGTAGCTCGGAGGTAAAATGCCCCTGGGTTCAATCCCCGGTACCGCAAAAAATAAATAAATAAATAAATAAAGAGTAAAAAATAGGTCTGGGGGTGTAGCTCAGAGGTAGAATGCCCCTGAGTTCAATCACCAGTACCACACACACAATATATATATTTATATTTATATATTTATATTTATATATATATATAAACTTTAGACTTACTTAGAAGATCAAAAATATTACAAAGAATTTCCATGTTTTAATGTACCATTCACCCAGCTTTCCCCAGTGATAACATCTTTTTTTTTTTTTTTTGCAGTACCGGGGATTGAACCCAGGGGCGTTCTACCTCCGCGCTACACCCCCG
>PVJS01013786.1:0-41527 GCA_004027185.1 Glis glis | reverse complement strand
GTACTGGGGATTGAACCCAGGGGCATTCTACCTCCAAGCTACATCCCCGGCCCTATTTTTTATCCTTTATTTTGAAACAGGGTCTCATGAAGTTGTGGAGGCCTCACTAAGTAGAGAGAGAGAGAGAGCGAGCGAGCTGAGGCTGGCTGCAAACCCGGATCCTCCGGTCTCCGCCTCCCAAAGTACTGGGATTACAAGCATGTGCCACCATGCCCGGCCCTATTTTATTTTGAAACAGGGTCTCTCTAAGTTGCTGAGGGCCTCACTAAGTTGCTGAGGCTGTCCTGGAACCTGCAATCCTACTGTCTCAACCTTATATTTCTATTTTTATTTTTTATTATTTACTTATTTATTTATTATTATTATTATTATTTTTTGTGGTACTGGGGTCTGAACCCAGGGGCATTCTACCTCCGAGCTACATCCCCAGCCCTATTTTTTATCCTTTATTTTGAAACAGGGTCTCACGAAGTTGCGGAGGGTCTTAGTAGCTGAGGCTGGCCTGGAACCTGCAATCCTACTGTCTCAACCTTATATTTCTATTTTTATTTTTTTATTATTTACTTATTTTATTATTATTATTATTATTATTATTATTGTGGTACTGGGGTCTGAACCCAGGGGCATTCTACCTCCGAGCTACATCCCCAGCCCTATTTTTTATCCTTTACTTTGAAACAGGGTCTCACTAAGTTGTGGAGGGTCTAAGTAGCTGAGGCTGGCTGCAAACCTGTGATCCTCGTGTCTCAGCCTCCCAAGTACTGGGACTACAAGCGTGCACCACCACATCCGGATCTATTTCTATTTTTAACTAAAAAAACAAAACGGCATGAGAGGAACTAACTTGCCTCTCCAGACTTGAGAAAAGCCAAGAATTGCAACGTCCAATCAAAAAAGCGTCCCCTGCACAGGCGCTCATTCAGACGGGCTTTGTATCTGAGGCACTTTTCATTCACTCTGAAGCTCAATGGGTATGAAACCCAATGCAGCGAACCAAGAGAAGGGCGCCGTCCAAACATGTTGAGGCCCTTTGGGCGGTCGCTGGTCCTTTGTGCTACACGGCTCCTGTGAGAAGCCTCTGTCTCAGGCAGGCTCCAAACTGCCAACTCAACCAAGCAAATAATAATTATTCCTAATGGCAATAATAATTATGGAATGCAGTTGACCCAAAGCAAGGTTGGTTGTCTGTGGCTCCAGGTGGGGCAGCTATGGTTTCGCATACTCTTTTTATAAATCTCTCTCTCTCTCACTCTCTCTCTCTCTCTCTCTCTCTCTCTCTCTCTCACACACACACACACACACACACACACACACACTTGCCAAAAGAGATCTGGACAAACTCACTCCTCTGGTTTTCTACAAAGTCCCTCACTACAGAGCTAAATTAAATAAGTAGCAGTATTTACACATCGAGGGGAGAGCCAAAGTGAACACACACACACACACAAATCCTCATTTTGCTTTTAGTAAAATGTTTTCAACTTTCTCCAATTCCAGACTTATAGTCAGAGTCGTGGCCAAATGGCAGATGTGAAGAGTTGGATATATTCCTCCTTTCTTTCTAGGAGAGATGGAAAGAAAGGAGGGAGGAAGGGAGGAGAGAAGGTTCCCCCTGGCCCCCTCCACCGCAGATAAATCAGCCGATCCTGGCAGATATCAAAGCCTCCTTGGTAAGCCCTGGGCCCACGCTCCTGCCACAGCCAATTTCCCGTGAAATCTTCGCCCTCCTCTCACAGGAAGGGGATCGCCACCTTAGCTCATGCTCCATGCTTTCGTCTAGGATTTGGCTGTCACCACCCTCCAGGGACGTCAGCGCCAGCTCTTGAGTACCTCACCCCACATGCCAATGATGTCAAGGTGTCAAAGGAAAAGGAGCCCCTCCCAAGAACATAATCCATCAGCCAAACAGTCATTTTCTAGATAATTAGGATTGTTTCCACTTTCTAAAAGCTAAGCAACCCACATGAGTTGTTTTTTCCTCTTAGTTTTATGCTTGGCCATTCTTTAAAAGTGGTTCTAAGGTCCGAATGCAGTTCATGGTCATGTAAGAAGGAGATTACACAGGGACATTTGTGGCACTAGGAAAAACCACACTATACACAATACACCTGGAAAAATTCTTCCAGTGTTTTGAATAAGGTTACAGGCACGTCAAAAGGCCTAAATTATGTTCTAGTAAAACAAAATATCATGAAATGTGTGTACATACACATACAATTTTCATTTGTGCGCACCTGGGCTGTAAAATTCCTCAGTCACCTTTAACAGTATGCAGCTTCATTTGGATTATTTTAAATTCATTCTTTCAATGTTTTAGAGAAGCTATGACTTGGAATATACATCCATAAAGTTGCATTTCTGTTTAGTTTTGTCACTAAAAATATACTCTGGCTCAACCAGGGCCATGGAAAGACTTTAGAAGCAGACTTTAGTTTCATTGAGTTTGCAGGTTTATCCAAATGGCTCCACTCCTCCAACCCATACAGTATTGAAATGGAATCAGTCCTTATTGCATTAATATTCTCTTTACGCCCAGTACTTTACTAGGTACTCAATTTGAGCACGATTGGGGGGAAAATGAGGGAAAGTGTCACTCTAAGCAAAGGTCTCCAAGTGTCAGTCAAATGCTTGTCCTCTGCCCCTGCAGATTTTGAGAACAACATTATGCGTCTGACAGGTGTTTGGTGGCGTGGTGACTTGGGGATGGGTGCTTATTGTTGCAGTTATCATTAGGATTATTCATGTAGAAAGTGCTTAGGGGTTCCAAACAACACGTAGAAGTCAGCGGTGCATTTGGTTTGTCAATTACTATCTCTGAAACCAAGATTTGAGGGGTATATGGTGATTAGGGAAGCCATCTCTAACATTTCAAAGGTGTTTGGGGCCATCTCTTCTCTGCAAGGTCTGTGACCCTACAAAAGCCACCCAAGCACATTCCAGCACGCCTCCGCCCTGCGCTCACAAGGGTCCTCTCGCTCTGCAGACGTTACCAGCCTAATCCCCAGCCCAAAGGGACGTGGCTGAAGGGGGAAAACTATAAAGCTCCGAAACTCTTTTAAATGTGTCTGGTAGCATTAAGAAGGTTTACTACTCTACAGGAACTTTAAGTAGATCTTTACCAAAAGCACAACATACTTGACTAATAGATTACTAAATGTGAATCCTCTGTCCTGTAGCATTTCCTCTTCAATAGTCCATATCGACCAAGCAGCATTGTCTGGTATGAGTCATACCAAGGAAACATACTTGGTTCCCAAGAGCTTGTTTCAGAATTGAGAATTTGGGCTAGAAAAAAACACTTATTGGACAGTCTAATTTCATCCTTTTTTTTAAAGGTGGAAACATAGGGCACAGCAAGGTCAAGAGACCTGTTCCAATTTCGAGAGCTTGTAAGTAGTAGAGTCAGAGCCACCAGCCAGCCAGCGCTCTCATCCCTCTAGCAACAGCTTTGCATCCCTTCATTGAAATAAAATTCTATCTCAATGTAACTGAATCTCTTTTTTTTTTAAACAGGGTCTCACTAAGTTGCTGAGGGTCTCGCTAAATTGTTGAGGCTGGCCTCAAACTTGTGATCCTCCTGTTTCTGCCTCCCAAGTACTGGGATTACAGGTATGCACCACCATGCCCGACCTTGAATGTAACTGAATCTTAATATCAAAGAGTCCCCTGACATCCAAATTGAATGTTTATGTGTCGTTCTCATCCAACCAAATGTAAAATGTCCATGAAATTTGTCTGATCTTTAACAAAGGCCTCATTAGAAAGAACATAAAAAATGATAGTGAGAAAAATATATTTGTTCTAAAATAATCTAAAAATACACATGAGAGAACCTGGTGAATGAATTATCTTTTGATCCCCAAATACCCGATTATATAAATACACCGGGCATGCAGGGGGCAGCATGGGCTGTCTGTAAATTCCTGTGCTTCTCTCTTAACTCAACCTACTTGCTAATCAGTTCAGACAAGAGTGGTTTACACTCTATGAGTCATATAGCATTATGGAATAAAAAGTTCCCCCAAATCTGAAATGTCCTCTGGGACATTGCCCTGTTACATGGACATGTTCAACCTCCAAAAAGTCAAAGTATACTTCAGTTCCAAAGGACCAGCTCGGTTTCATCAGGTTCATTTCTCTTAGCACGCTCAACTTGCAGAGTACCGGACACACTGGTCCCTCCCCATGTTAATACCCTTGGCAGTATTCTTCAATAAATGGTTGCACCTCGTCAAGAGACGCTCTCTAAACACTGTACTACGAGCTGTGTGTACCTGCGAGGTGATCATTCATGCTTTAAGCCCTACAAGCTGAAAGTGCAGAGCCAATCCTGATGTAGGAACCATGACAAATACAAAAAGTGCCGCTAGTGGCCGGGCGTGGTGACACACGCTTGTAATCCCAGTACTTTGGGAGGCGGAGACCGGAGGATCCAGGTTCGCGGCCAGCCTCAGCTCTCTCTCTCTCTCTCTCTCTCTCTCTCTCTACTTAGTGAGGCCCTCCGCAACTTCGTGAGACCCGGTTTCAAAATAAAGTATAAAAAATAGGGCTGGGGGTGTAGCGTGGAGGTAGAACGCCCCTGAGTTCAATCCCCGGTACCGCAAAAAAAAAAAAAAGTGCAGCTAGTCTTGCATTTTATATTATGGGGGAATACATGCCCTTAACCCCAAATGTTTCACTGTTGGCCCCTTATCCAAGGTTTACCCATGGGAAGATTCTAAATAATGATAGAAGCCAAAGTCTTATGTTTCAGCTTAGTTAAAGTAACCCCCAAAATGATAAGAATGCCAGACAGCAGGACAAGGAACTAGGTTTCCCCACAGAACTGTGCGTTTGGCAAAAGCACCGTCCAGCTCTCTTGCGCCAGTCTTGTTTTACATCTTCCACACTTTTAAGTATCTTTCTAGTTAGATCGCCCAAAGTAAGTCACTTTTAGCAAAGTGAGACCAAAAGAACAATTTCTGGATAAAATGAGTTGGAGACAGGCAACCACGCATAGTCATTCACACAGCACTGAGTTCCCAAAGAGCTGACCTTGCTGAGCCACTGGCAAAGCTGAGTTTGTTGTGAGTCTCATTAGCATTTTAGAACTAGAAAGGACTTGGAGGATTTTCTAGTGAAACCACCCCATTTTACAGGTGGGGAAATCAAGTTCACCTGGCCCCACGGGACTGTGTGGTATAGGTAGTCTGGGTTCTAGTTCTGGCTCCGGCCATTATTAGGATGACCTAGAGCAAGTCACTTAATCTCTGAGCCTCAGTTTAACTCAACTATGAAATGGGTATGTTAATTCCCATGTAGCATAAAAATTCTGCCTGCTACATTAGTGAATGACAAGGGGAGAGTGCGTTATAAACAAAGCACCCGTGAAAGAGGCTGCTGCTGTTCACCTTTGAGTTGAGCCGACAAGTCAGGTCTCTCTAGCTCACGAGCCAGGGCCCCTCTTCCACTGCTCTTTAATCCATAGCTTTTTCCCACCATTCCCAGTCTTTGTTCTAGTCTCACCCACCCTGGGATACGTGAACATATCCTGGACCTCAGATCATCTAGCGCTCCAGCCAAACCCCACTCCTGGAAGAAAACAAATCAAGAAAAAATAAATTTGCGACAGAAAAGAAGTATTGAAGAGGGATATTAGAGGGACTGACTTTCTTAGTCAATGGGCCAAGCCCTTCACATGTAGATGAAGAAAAAACAGGCCCAGGAAAGCTGAGCACTGGGCCAAAGCTGCAAACCTTTTAGATGGCAAAGCCTGAACTATCTACACCCCGTGACCTTTGAACCCATGACCTCTGACTCCCCTCTGACCTGATGTGGTTTGGCTCTGAGCAAGCTCCTGGTTCCAGGCACACCTTCTCAATACACTGCATGGAAGAACTAGCGTCTAGACTTTCTGCAGGCACAGACCGGATGGTTCTGAGCTATCTGTTCTAGGAGCAGGCTCTCATCCGTGCCTATCTGTTCCCAAATCGGGGCGAGATGCACACAGAGACATGTTTCTGGAAGCTTCAGGAATGCTGTGAACTGTGCTTCTGCCTATAAGATCCTGAAATGAAATCTTCCTCCAGGAAAAGATCACAGGCAAAGTCACCTATCTGCCGGGCGTGGTGGCGCACACCTGTAATCCCAGTACTTGGGAGGCTGAGACAGGAGGATTGCAGGTTCAAGGACAGCCTCAGCAAGTAGTGAGATTCATCAACCAAGAGAGACCCTGTTTCAAAATAAAATAATAAAATAGGACTTGGGGTGTAGCTCAGAGGTAGAATGACCCTGGGTTCAATTCCCAGTACCACAATTCTGATCAATTCAATTCTGATCCCTGCAGGAATCAGAACAAACTTGGAGGTAGCTGCTACTGCGCATAAGCGTGGGATAGTGCTCTTCCTGCAAGTTGACGTAGAGCAACCAAATGCTGGAGACAGGGACAGTCACTTCTCTGTGGTGACTTCAGTTTTCTTACACATGAGGGGATTGGGGTAGAAGGTCTGCCAGACACAGGCCTGCTGTATGCCCCATGGGCTCAAGGCTTTCCCTGACACCCCTCCCTAAGGCCCAGGGAACTCCTATACATTCTATTGAAGCAGCGAAGCAGCTGCTGGCAGCTCAGCGCGTGTCCACCTCTGCCCTGCGCCACCCGCGGATGCATAAATGCAGCTCTTCACGCGCTACCCAGGTAGACTGGGCATCTGCCAACCCCTGCGCATAGATGATTCTCTTGTCTCCCGCGACACGAGTATTGTCACAGTCAGGAGTGTGGAAAAAGCAGGTGTTTGGAATCCAGTGGGCTCCATTCAGAGCTCTGCTCAGCTTGCTGCTGGTGATTTGGGACAAGCTCCTCTTCTCGGAGGAATAAAACTGGGGCACACAGTGCCTACCTCTCCACACCCATGAGGAATATAGGAAATAACGTGCACTGCCAGTGCAGGGCCTGGCACACAGTAGGTGTTGAACGGTATTAATTCCCTTCCTCTTCTTCAGTATTAGTCTGCTCGTCAAAGGCTTTTCTAACAAAGGGCCGAGCCACCTGGGCACAATCTCCGATTTCCTCTCCCAAGTCAACAGCTTTGCTGTGCTCCAGGTGAGGCCGAGACAGGAAGACACAATGCTGACCCGAGGAGGCAGCGGCGAGAGCCGGATTTGGAGACTAGAGCAGGGTGTTTTTCTGCTTCTCGGGACACCCAGCCACGTGCTCCTGTGTTCTGGCCCTGCCCCATTCATCTGGCCACAATACCATGTGGTGCTACGACTTTCAAATGTTAAGAAACGTTATATTTCCTCAAGTATCGGTACTTAATGTTTTGTTCCACACATAAAACCCTGTGAGTGGAAGGCTGCCGGCCCCCTTGTCAGAGGCAATTTCTCAGGGCTCTGCATGGGATTTAACGGGAGCCATATGGTTAAGTCTGTCAACCCTCCCAGAAAGCACCGTGAAGGGCCCTCATAAATGTTCTCGGGCTGTGAACGATCCAGCAACTTTCTAACAATAAAGCTATGTTCATAGCCGTAATACTCGGCAAAACGCAAAGCAGGAAGTGAGGGATGGCTTCTTGGATGAATTACCCAAGGGGGCTTCGTGTTGTCCTGGCTAAGGCGAGGGAGCAGTGGCCACCTGAGACCTCACCCCACTGCCTCCGGCAGGCGAGAGGCTGACCCGCGCGTCCCCAGCACGAGCCTGCAGCGGACAGGGACCGTCTTCGTTGTACTCGGTTGGGCTGGAGGCCTTTAAGGAAACTCTTGATAATGGATTCCTACACATATGCCTCACAGAGCTGATCTGTTATTCAGATCTTTACACTGTGCCTTTCTGTGAATGTGTCATTTTCTGACCTCTAACCTTATTTATTATTTTCAGAGCCACAATGACACAAACCTCTCATAACTATTAGCATTCCCTTCTTGATGGCGCCAACTCACATGACAAAACTTCACGACTCCTTGATCAAAAAAGTAGCACCACTTTTGACACTGACAGTTCCCAAGACATTGGCTTTTACTTATTATCAGTGTATTTTTAGTTGTTTATTTTCCTTGGTCATGTCCATTGAGCTATATATGATATTCTTTTTTTTTTTTTTTTTGCGGTACTGGGATTGAACCCAGGGGCATTCTACCTCCGAGCTGCACTCCAGCCCTATTTTTTTATTCTTTATTTTGAAACCGGGTCTCGTGAAGTTGCAGAGGGCCTCACTAAGTAGCTGAGGCTGGCCGCAAACCCGGATCCTCCGGTCTCAGCCTCCCAAGTACTGGGATTACAAGTGTGTGCCACCACGCCTGGCTTATATATCTGATATTCTGCATGACACAGTATCAGAGATTTCTAAAAGGGGTAAAGAAGCACAGATAGGGTGAGAGGAGGTGTAATTTATGAGGAATAAGAGCACTTTGTGGGGGGGCACGATACTGGAGACTAATCCAGGCATATCCCACCTCTGCGCTACACCCCCTGCCCATTATATTTTTTATTTTTATTTATTTATTTTTGCAGTACCGGGGATTGAACCCAGGGGCGTTCTACCTCCGCGCTACACCCCCAGCCCTATTTTTTATACTTTATTTTGAAACCGGGTCTCACGAAGTTGCAGAGGGCCTCACTAAGTAGAGAGAGAGAGAGAGAGCTGAGGCTAACTGCGAACCTGGATCCTCCGGTCTCCACCTCCCAAAGTACTGGGATTACAAGCGTGCGCCACCACGCCCGGCTTATATTTTTTATTTTGAAGCAGGGTCTCACTTAGTTGTTGAGGGCATTGCTAAATTGCTGAGGCTAGCCTTAAACCTGCTCTCCTGTCTCAGCCTCCCAAGTACTGGGATTACAGGCATACGCCACCACGCCCGGCTAACAACATCTTTTTATTCTTACATAAAACAAGATCTGCTACCCCAATATTTTCTACAAATTTCTAAGTATTAGATCTATGCTGCCTAACTACAGCCCCTTGCAAACACGGTATATGACCAAGGGTCCAAGAGCTACATACCACGTAGACATTTACATGTCAAGTCCAGAATTGGTGTAAAAGTCAGGGTGGAATTTCATACATCAATGGCTTCATATATACATTCTACTACACATACTTCCAAGTTTCCTGATACAGCTAGCTAATTCATCGGTTTAACCAGAAGATTCCACGTTGGAATTCTAATGTCAGACACACTACGCTTCCCCTGTAAGTAATTACTATCAAATAGTTCCCACCAATAATCTAATGAGCTTGTGTTTGTTGAGTTCCCTACAGACAACTAAAAAGCAAGAAGAAAAATGTGTAGAATATTTTGGCAGTGCCTCCCACAACCTGTCACAACACTGTACTGCTATCTGTTCGTGTAGAACAGCACACTCCCTATTATCTTCATTGCTCTCCTGAAGAATTACCAAACAGAAATTATCTACTATCGCTTACCCCATAAGGAGAAAGATGTAGACCTCTGTAGGAGAGCTGGGACCTATTAAGATTATACCCACCTACTCAACCAATCATTAGCTCCTACAAATATGTCTCATGTGATAAGAGACAGAGAGAGAGAGAAAGAGAGAGAGAGAGAAAGAGAGAATTTATACTACTACCTGCTTACCCACCATTTTTCCCAGGCTTCGCTGACTTGATCCTGAATTAATGAGCCTGTTACGTGATATCTAATAAAAACGACTGGAGTAGAGATACCGTTTGGAATCTGCCACATACTTGGTTCAAGGCTAAATCGATTTCATCTCTATTTAACACATGCTTGTTTTCTGTCTCTCTTGTCTCTCCACAGCCCACGGCTCACTTTTTTTTTTTCCATCTGGGAAACTTATCTTCTAAAATTCGACCATCAATCAGCCAAAGACACTCTTCCCGACAGAGCGTCTGCCAGTTTGACGGAGCACAAGTAGTCACTAGTTTGGGGATGCCTCCCACACTCCCAAGAACCGTGTGTTTTTGTAGCCTGCCTAACCACACCAGCGCAATTTGGGATATTTATACCTCCCTCCAGTTTCTACTGAGATAATAGCACTACTCTGACAGAATCGAGCCGAGGGCATAGCACGGGTCGCTATGGAATGGAACAGGAATGGCATATGGTGCTCATCTACCTACTTTTAACATTTTACGTCTTTGGATTTTTGCATTTCCACTCGTTTTGGTCTGGTCTGGCTCAGCGCCTGCCCTGAAGGTATACAAATCAAATGCTAACAGGGATGTGTAGCCTTTGTCCCCAAAGCCTTCCCTGACAATCTGGCGCCACTTCCACTTTCCAGTCCCTTCTATCAATATCACTCCCAACGCTTTCAAGCCTCCGAGCTTCCATTTTACAGAGAGAAAGGAGGGAGTCAGAAACAAGAGCAAAAGCCAGGCGTGGTGGCGCACGCTTGTAATCCCAGTACTCTGGGAGGCGGAGACCGGAGGACCCAGGTTCGCGGCCAACCTCAGCGCGCATGTGCACGCGCGTGATCTCTCTCTCTCTCTCTCTCTCTCTCCTCTCTCTCTCCTTTCTCCTCTCTCTCTCTCTCTCTCTCTCTCTCCTCTCTCCTTTCTCCTCTCTCTCTCTCTCTCTCTCTCTCCTCTCTCCTTTCTCCTCTCTCTCTCTCTCTCTCTCTCTCTACCTAGTGAGGCCCTCTGCAACTTCGTGAGACCCGGTTTCAAAAATAAAGCATAAAAAAAATAGGGCCGGGGGCGTAGCGCGGAGGTAGAACGCCCCTGCGTTCAATCCCCGGTACCGCAAAAAAAAAAAAGAAGAGCAAAAGCGGCGTTGGCTGCAGAGGCCAAGCACTGGTGGGAAGGAAGGAAAGAGGGGGAGCAGGAGCCAGGCAGTCCCCTCTCCCACAAAGTTCCAGCCGTGAACATAGCCGCTGGCCTCAGCACAACAGCACTGCGTGGGCACAGGTGGGTCCCAGCCTCTCTGGCTGGATGCGGCTTAAGCTCGGGGCCTGAATGAAGACTTTCATTGCTGTTTGCTGTTTTTGTTGGCTACACGCCATGACAAACATTTGCAGGTGGCTTGGCCAGATTTTGACACTTAAATATTTGAGGTTGTGATAAAAATCAGAATATTACTACAATATGGTTCTGTGCAGCCTCACACACACACACACACACACACATAGAAAAAAACGGAATAAAAAAAAAGCTATCTGCAATTTTAAATGCTCATTTAAAGACACAGTCTCCCGAGGGAACTCGTGTTTTAAAATAAGTACTCATTTCCTCTTTGCTGAGAGAAATAAAAGAGCCAACCATCCCCAAATGTTACCACCTAGAGTTCTGCGCTGAATCCGCTGGTGAGAGGGGCTGGTTGTTTCTCGCTGAGCCCCCACGATCATCCGGACAAGGTTTTGGATGGATCACAAGGAGAAAAATGGAAACGACAGGAAGTGTGGGTTTGAATCAACATGGTAAGCACGACAGGGAAGAATCTGGAGAAAGAGCCCCCCTCCAGCTTGGCAACGAGACACGGTCCTGAAAGAGACAATTATCTCGTAGGACACACCAGGAGAGATACACAACACCCCGAGACATTGAATAAATGAGAAGGCAGAGCGCGCCAGGAGGCCTCACGTAGCAGAGAAACACCCCCGTCCAGTCAGGCAGAGTGACGAGGCCAACAAATGTCACCCAAACATGGTGACACGTCCCCGGCCAGCTGGGTAAGTTGACAGAGTCAACCCCCATCTTAAAATTTAGTGCTAACCCCTTAAAAGATCGCTGCGCATAAACCAGTGTTGTGCTCACAATGGCGGAGCACTGGGCCTGCAAGGGGCAGTCGGTGAGGGCAGAGGGGGGCAGGCAGGAGAGCTCCGGGAGGGAAGGAATGCTATAAAACTGCTAGTAAACTCTAGCACATTTTATGTTTTTTCCCCTTGAAAGAAAAATAAAATAATTATAATTAGCCAGCCTGGCTGTGAATTGTCTGCCCAAAGCCAGGCCCCTAGAGCGAAGGCGTTCGGGGAGATTTGAATGCTGTCTTTAACGACATCTCAGTCCGTTCTGGGTTCTTGAGAGAGATAATGGCAACATTTTGCTGTCATAGTCCCTGAGAGGAAAAGATATCTTTAACAGAGATAGTTGCTAAGTTAGCATTGGCTTCTTTAAACCAAACTGGCCGGATTCATTCTCTGTTTCTTGTATAGAAAAACAAATGCACCCACACAGCAAACTCACAGGAGGGTCACTGCCTGGGGTTCTCATTTCTTTTGGTATCACAACCCATTCTGAGAAGTATGACAGCCATTCTAGAACATTCTGAGGGGAATGAGCCAGCCCTGTCCCCAGTGTTCACTGTTGGTCTGGTATTCTTACATTAAAAAAAAAAATGGCCGGGCGAGACACATCGACAAATTGTGGGACAGTGTCTTCATTTTTTTGGTTAAAAATCACCATATCCAATAGTCAAGTAAAAATTCAAACACAGTTCTGATACGCGTACCAACACGGCAAGCTCGCCTTCTTGTTCGAAGCAGACACTTCTGGGAACACACGGCAACCGGTTCTCAGCATCCCATCATACACATTTATCACCGCTCTTTGGCTTAAGTTATTACCTTTTCTTCCTAAGAACCCAAGTGCTCTTAAATCTTTTATTTCATCTCTCCTCCTGTGGGGTTGCAGAGAACAGGCTTCATCCTCTTTCGGGAGATAAGGAAGCTGAGCCGGAGATGCTGCATTCCTAAGAAGCTGCCGGGTTGCTGATGGTCAGACCACAGCCCGTGTAGAAGGGGCTGGAGCTCCCGCATGACACCAAGAAGTGAGAACAATGTCTGTCATGTGCTACGGGGTGTCTGAGGTTCAATGACAGGATACGTCTACCAAATTTTCCTCAATACTGCAGCCTTGTCTTTTTACATGAATGAGAGGGAGAGGGCCCACTTTCTGCGTTTTGTCTGTCTTGGGAATAAGTATGGGCCATTGTAGCAGAAGGAGAGGTCGGTCAGTCGTAAGAAGATATTAAGGAGGAAGAGAAATAGGAAAGAGGGATCAGAGAGCAGGAGGGCTGTGCAAATAAGCAGACAGCATATTAAGGGCCTGAGCGGCTCCAGGAAGAGAGGGGCATGCTGTGTTGGGGACACGGCGGGGCTCTCGGGGACTTCTCTCCACCATTGTCATTCATTTGTCCTGAGCAGTCTGCTCTGATGTCCCCAACACCCACACATTTGCCTGCAGTCATCTTAAGTTCACCAACCTTATTTGAAGAAATGAGGGCGCACAACGATTTGCTTCCCCCCACAGTGTCCATGATCCAAACAGCTTCCACCAAAGTGCGACTCTTTCTCCCTTCTCTCATCAAAAGCATCACTCTGAGCTCTCAACAATATCATACCAGCCAGAAATCCCAACCACTCCGAGCGCCGGAAACAAGGAGAAAGTCCAGAACATTCCCTGAGCTCCAGCCAGGACCCAGAGACAGCACGGAGGTCTGCTTACCCGATCTGGCGGTTGGTGGAGGGGGCCTGCGTGATGACGGAGCTGGACTGCGGCGACGGCATAGCTTGCTGAATCACGATGCTGGTGTCGTGGTTGGGCATCCGGGTGCCGCTCAGCTGGTGAGCTCCAGGCCCCGTCATGGCCCCACCGACGGCATTATGCATCGAGATATTCTGCCCAGAGAAGACAGGGGAGAAAGGTCAAAAGAAGTCAATGTTTCATTCTACTCCCAAGCTCTCGAAGGTCAAAATTGGGAATCTTGGTGCTGTCGACTCAATACAGAATTATGGCCTCTGGTAAGCCGTGGGCCCATTTATCTTGTGATAACTTACAGCTCTGAGGAGATGAAAAATAGCTGCTCACTCCCAGAGTGAAGCACAAAGGGAAATGTCTTGAGGCTTGCTTATCACTCTGCTGCCATTCTGATGAGAGGCCTACACCAGGGCTATGTAGCGCACACCCCCCACGCACACTCAGTGTGACAGACGCGGCGCTTGGAAGTTGTTTCTGCGCTAAGTGATTAAATACGTGATTTAGCAAATTTAGTTCAGCTCCCTGCTTTGAAAGGCAAGCACGCTGGGTTATTTTTTTAACTTTCAGTCCTATAAGAGTGGGCAACCGGGTTGTTGTTGTTTTCCAGGAAACTACTACTTTTCCAAATCATAATCCGGGGTACTACCCAACAACCTATACAACGAGGATGGGTCATTTAGCATGAATAGCATCGGGCATGGGGACTCAATGACAAGAGTAACAGTCATAGGACTCTGCTAGATTTCCATAAAATCCATCTCTAACAATTGTATGGCACACAAAACCGTGATTGATTGTCCATTCTCTTTTTGACTAGAATATAGGATGTCTGAGTTCACAGCTCTGTGTCATGGTGTTTAGAGTAGGCGTCCAACGAACACATATTGCATAAACCAACTAGTGAAGGAACAGATAGACATTGAGTCACTCTAGGGGCCTAATGTCTGTATCTGTTTCTGATGCTTTAAATGGATTAAAATTCAGAACTCAGCTAAAAAAAATGCAAGATTAAACTGGTTTAAAGCACAGCTGTTTGCGTAAAAGAAAGTCACTGGGGCAAAAAGAGAAAATGTATAACAAGTAGAAGAGGACTGATCAATGCACTGGGGCTGAAATGAGAGAAAGAAATTCAGAACCCAGCAAGACCCAGGGTGCAAGCCAGAAATTCCAGTACTTGGGAGGCTGAGACAGGAGGATTGCAGGTTTGAGGCCAGCCTCAGTAATTTTTTTCTTTTTTTTTTTTTGTGGTACCGGGGATTGAACCCAGGGGCATTCTACCCCTGAGCTCCAGCCCTATTTTTTATTCTTTATTTTGAAACAGGTTCTCACTAAGTTGCGGAGGGCCTCACTAAGTAGCTGAGGCTGGCCACGAACCCGGATCCTCTGGTCTCAGCCTCCCAAGTACTGGGATAACAAGCGTGCGCCACCACGCCCGGCTCAGCCTCAGTAATTTAGCAAGATCTTCATCAAAAAGAAATTTTTAAAGGGCTGCAGATGTAGCTCAGAGGTAGAATGTCCCTGAATTCAATCCCCAGTACTACCAAGAAAACAAAAAGAGAGAGAAAGAAAAATGGAAAGGAGAGGAGAGGAGAGGCAATCAGAACCCAGTAAAGAAAGAAAAAGTACACAGTCAACCTAAGTAACGGGACAACGAAAGGGCCTCTAGGATAGCTAGGTACAAGCCTTCAACCCAGAAGGTTCTGGAAATTTCAGAGGTCAGTTGGACAACGGGTTGAGGATGGGAGGAAAGAAGTAGAGTGTCGCTAGCAATTTACTTAAGGAAAAAAATATATATATATATCTGTCTGCGCTTTGGTGTTAGCAAAGAAAAAAACAAATGTTACCCAGGAGAATGAGAAGTGGTTCTTTGAAGTTCTTCTGCAAAGAACAGGATTTCCCGCACTACGTGTTAACTGATGGTGATAACATATAAGGTCTCGAGTGTGGCCGTGTCTATCACGTGGCACCTTTCCCGGGTTTCTGATTTCTAAATCCTGACCACTCGGTTTGTCAGGAGTCCAGATGGAAACTGGGCACCTGGCTTAGACTGTGAACCCACTGTGTTGTCGCGAGGTCCCAAAGCTTATATATACACAAACGGTCCAAAGGCTCCTGTTCTATGCCGGAGAATTTTTATGACAGGGGAAAACACTGTGGTCAGGTTAGGTAAGAGGTAAGGAAGTGGCGATTTGGGCCAGGATGGCCGTGCAGGCCCAGGTATGCTTTATTTCTTTTTATAGGATCCAGAGATTTAGGGAATCCAACTAAAAATAATAATGAAAATAAAGATAATTATTTCTTCTGAGAGTGAACCTCAACAATTTTATTTTCCAGGGTTGTAACGAGGCCTGGAGGAGTCACACAATTACAGGGATTATATTTTGCAGTATTTACACCCTCAAAGACACTCAAATGTTTTCATCTTGCTCACAGCCATCCCCATTCTCCATAATAGATCTGACCTTGGAAGGAGTTCTCTCTCTTTAGAATGATTTCCATTGTGCTGTGCTACCAGAGGTTATCAATAAAGCTATACCATTTAATCTTTAAGATCATAATTTTTAAACGCACAAAGGATATAAAATGTAGGAAGCTTCCTTGAATTACTCTGGACACCTCTTCTCTGTCATCTCAAAATGCAGTCCCATACACAAACCTATAAGACTCGATCACTATCCGGAGCATGAAAGGGAGGGAAGGGGGAGGGAATAGGGTGGGATTGGAGGGAGGGCTAAATGTGCAATGTGTGCATGTATGATGTTCATACCCTGACATATATCAAAATGTATAATTACAATGCACCAATAAATGAACATAAAAAAAATGCAGTCCCCACATCCTACACGTTTAACCTGAGCATCCCTCATCTCTTTATATTTTTTCCTCCCTCCTTCCACCAACCTAGGCCAAACCCCATCATCTCCTTTATCTGGACTAGACAGTGGGCCCCTAGCTGGCCTCCCTCACTCCTTCTGGCCTCTGCTCCTCCTTCTTCCTCTACTACCACCACAGTGACCTGTTCAGAATGCAAATCCATCACACCACACACAGCTCCCACTCCGCGCCCTCACCCTGGGCCGCCGGACGGCTTTGCAAAGCTTAGCAGGTACAGACAACGCTTCCTGTGCACCCTCCCAGGCCCATGGAGAACCCCTGCTCCCAGCTCGTCTCACACGACCTTCACCCTGGCCCTCCCTGATGCGTGTGCCACTGTTCTGAACCTTCCCTGCCCTCACTTTGGCCCTGCTGCATCTCAGCACCTGGTCACACAGTAGGGCTATTGTTTTTTTTGACCCTGATGCCCTTCCTCTGACTCTACCTTCAACTGTCAGCCTGAGCAGGATGGGAGGGGGCCTGCCCTCCCCTCCCCACTGCTGGACTCCATTTCATTTCCATTTGTAGGACTTTTCACGAGTGCACAAGTGCTTTTGATGATCAGATGAGTGGCTGTTTATCGCCTGGTCTGTATGCACAATGGCTGAATCTGATTTTACTCCCCCATCACATCTCTATTTCCTAGGTCAGCGCCTGGATATGGTAGGTGCTCACTAAGTATAGCGCGAATGAATGAACTCTAAGGTAGCATGCCTGGAAAATTCAGGAGGACAAAGTTCACCTCTTTATTCCCTGGTCATTTTGGGGAGTGCTAGCTTCCTGTAAGTTACCCTTGCAAGCTGAACGCACGCTTACCGTAACAGAAGTGTGTGGATATTAAGGTGTTTGTTCAGTTCCGGCTGAGAGAAATAGACATCAGGATTAAGAAGAAAGCTGCACAGCAGCATGTGAATTAGCATAAAGCCTTTGAAAAATTTTTATTTATTTATTTATTTATTTATTTATTTATTTATTTATTTATTGAGGTACTGGGGATTGAACGCAGGGGCGTTCTACCTCCGCGCTACACCCCGGCCCTATTTTTTATGCTTTATTTTGAAACCGGGTCTCATGAAGTTGTGGAGGGCCTCACTAGGTAGAGAGAGAGAGAGAGAGAGAGAGAGAGAGATGGCGCGCGCACTGAGGTTGGCCGCGAACCCGGATCCTCCGGTCTCCGCCTCCCAAAGTACTGAGATTACAAGCATGCGCCACCACGCCTGGCTTGAAAAAATTTTTAGATAAGCCTTTGGAAGAAGATGTTGAGAGGTGAGCTTCCAATCTTTGACATCAATTACCAACTTTTTTTGTGTGTGTGTGATACTGGGAATTAAACCAAGGGGCATTGTACCTACAGGCTATGCTCACAACCCTTTTTATTTTATTTTATTTTTTTATTATTTTTTTGCAGTACTGGGGATTGAGCCCAGGGGCATTCTACCTCTGAGCTATACCCCCAGCCCTATTTTTTTATTCTTTATTTGGAAACAGGGTCTCACTAAGTTGCGGAGGGCCTCACTAAGTAGCTGAGGCTGGCCGCGAACCCAGATCCTCCGGTCTCAGCCTCCCAAGTACTGGGATTACAAGCGTGCACCACCACGCCCAGCTTCCCATTTTATTTTATTATTTTATTTATTTTATTTTATTTTATTTTATTTTATTTTATTTTATTTTATTTTATTATTTGCGGTACCGGGGATTGAACCCAGGGGCGATCTACCTCCGCGCTACGCCCCCGGTCCTATTTTTTTATACTTTATTTTGAAACCGGGTCTCACGTAGTTGCGGAGGGCCTCACTAGGTAGAGAGAGAGAGAAAGGATAGCCTCAGCAACATAGAAAGACATACAACCCAACGAGACCTTGTTTTAAAACAAAAAGTAAAATAGGACTGGGGGTATACCTCAAAGGTAGAAGGCCCCTGGGTTCAATCCCTAGTACAAAAAAAGGAAATTTGACCTTGGGCTACACCACAAAAAAGTTGGTTTGATTTCTTTGGAGAAAAGCTTGTTAAATAAGAGAAAGAAGTAATCACCTACTCTCCCCTAATCCCCCCAAAAAAGCTTAAGCATATTTTCTGAGAATCATTGAAAAGAATAAAAATTACTATCTAGGAATATAGTTCACATTCCCCCCCACCAACATTTTAATTTAAAAAATTGTATGGACACATATTCATTATATACATTAATGGGCTCAGTGTGATATGTCCATACATGTGTATAGTGCGCATTGATTAAATCAATCTCTGCATCCATATTTTAGATAATCTCTTAATCTCCAAGTTCTCTACCAGAGATGGGAAAGGCCCCTGAAAGTCATATTCTCACCCTTCAATAATCTCTCTTCCTCACCTATAAAACTTGCAAATTCTTCAGCCTTCTTCTCCCACACCCAAAAAGTAATTTCAAAACATTTTGGAAAAATAATCTAGCAAAGATCTTAACATTTCACACTTAAAGAAGGCAATTTCATTTCTTTAAGCATTACATAGTAACTCGAACATGAAATTATTTTCTGAGTTCACGTTGTCCCGATGATGGATTCAAAATGTGTCTTCATTGATTAAAAAAAAAAAAGGATAGCATTTTTACCTCCAGATAAAGGAAATATCAAATTTCAGAAGTGACAAAGAATGAGTATCTCTTGCGGAGTAGGTAGATTTGAAGCCAGTGAAACCGTATCACCAGATGCATGACACTGGATGGGTATCAGTACACAGGGAGGGTACAGGGGTGTTCCTTGAAGCTCCGCCTTTGGCCTTTCCTTGTTCGACATTTTTATCAACAACTTGGACGAAGACGTGAAACTCGTGCTTGTCCAATGTGCGGCAGATACAAAGTCGGGAAGCACAGCTAATGTTCTGGAAAGCAGAATTAGGGTTTCCTCCAGCCAACCGTGTGATCTGGCCTCCAAAAAATGCTAACATAAATCTTGGTTGTTTTAGGAGAAGTGAAACGTCCAGATGAAGAGAAGCCATTATTCCGCTGTAGAGTACGTTGGACTGACCACATTTGGCCACCACATTTTAAGAGGGAAATTGGCAAATCGGAGGGAATAAAAGCAGACGAAGGTATCCACATGCGTCGCGGGGAGAATTGGAAGAAGAATCAGGGGATATTTAGTCGGAAGAAGAGAAGACCTAGAGGGCCATGCTGACTGCCTTCAAATACTTGTGGGATTAGACACAGTCTACAATGTTCCAAAGACCATAATTTCAAAAACTCCAATCACGATGACAAAAGTCAGTACTAACTACAATTTGAGTAGCTATTTTGAAGCAGGCACTGTGGTATATACCTTATAATAGAAAGCACATCTCCACTCTTCACAATGACCCTGTGGGTGAAGCATACTGTCTTCATTTTAAGATCAGAAAAAGAGAGCTCTTCTCCATCACCAATACCAGGCCACTCGCCTCTGGCCACCCTCGTTCCCCATGGGCCGATGCTTCAAAGATACAAATTTGACCTGTCATGATAAATTTATTAGTATGCAGAGATACCCAAAGACAAAATGGATGCCTTGTAAAGCACTGGGCTTCCTGTCACTGGAGCAAAGCCAGGGCTAGCGGCCATCTGTCAGGGGTGTCGCCCGTAGGATTCTTGCATTAGGAAGGAGAGGGCACCAGGCGACCTCTGAGGTCTCTTCTGTGGCTAAGATTCCCTCATTTATGACACACAGTTCATACTTTGGCTCTCATGTCTCCAGATGATTAGTAATGTGTAATAATTGTGAAAATATACTGGCTTGGGAGCTAGGAGGTCTCATGCAGACTCCCCGAGCTCAATAGCCTCACCATAAAAAGGGAGGGCTTGGACCACATGGTCTCCATGATCTCTTTCCAGCTCAGGTACTATACAAGTCTCTTCTTCTGTTACATTTTATGAGACACTAAATATCCAAAGAGTCTTTTTAGATGATGATTCACGGGCCTACAAACTTTGATTTTTCTCTCCAGCCATAAGATTCTATAGAAGCGAGCCTTCCTAAAATTACACCTTTCTGCCAGACCCAAGGGATCGGGAGTCGAGAAGTAGATGTAGCACAATGTCCTGCATCCACCATCAGAGACGAAAGCTCCGCAGATAAACTATGCTCACCTAGATTTCTCCCTGTTTGGCTGTGAATCCTCCACACATCCTTTAACTTCTTCCTCCCTTCATCCCTGCTCTCCATTCGTCATTCTGAGACATGAAGGGTGTGAATTGCATGAGAACCCGCGGAATAATGAGTCTTGATTGCATGTTCTGCGCGCTTGAGGCAGGGAGGTAATTGTCTCTCTGCATGCATGGGCTTGGAAGACAATATGCCAAAAACAACTCGGTGTATATGAATGTACATCCGTGTTCGCAAAAAAATAACTATAATTTCAGGGTGTGGTAATGAAGGGTGAAGGGATGTGGGCCACAATTGAAAGTGAAGGTTGGAGCAGACAGGCAAAGCGCAGCTGATGCCCAGAAGGTCCCCAAATGTTATCTCCAAATCTATATTCCATCCAACTGCCATGGTGTGGAGACTTTATGGGTTTCTCCATAAAGCGCCAGGGTCACCCCGACGCGCGTTTAAAAGTGGAGTTGTGCAACCTTGGAGTTGTCTGCATCTTAATGATGCCCGGGGAAGTTAGGGAGACTTGCAGAACTTCTCAGATGTAAACATCCATGAGTTGCATCCAAAAAATGTCCAAGACCTTCACAGAATAGCAAAGGTTCTAACCCCAAGAAGCTACCAGGCTTTTGGGAGGCATAGAAAGGATGCTATAGGGTCTTGACTCTTCTTTTCAGTGCTCTCAGGAGCAGTGCAGGTGTTTTTTGGATCTTACAAAAAAGACAGTCTGGTCCCTGACTGAGGGGATTATTATGGGGTGGGAGAGGCCCCAGGACGGACCCACAATGGCCATCTCGTCTTGACCTGATTCTCCTTAGCACAGTCACAAAGGGCAAGATGGACAACATTAGGATGGTCTCAGGGAAGCCAGGCGTGGTGGTGCACATCTGTAATCTCAGTACTTGGGAGGCTGAGACAGGAGGATCTCAGGTTTGAGACCAGCCTCAGCAATTTAGGGAGACCCTAATTCAAAATACAAAAAATGTCCCTGGGTCCCTGGGTTCATTCTCCAGGAGAGAGAGAGAGAGAGAGAGAGAGAGAGAGAGAGAGGAAGAAGAGGAAGAAGGAGAAGGAGGAGGAGGAAAAGAAGAAGAAGAAGGAGAAGGAGGAGGAGGAGGAGGACAAAGAAGACGAAGACGAAGACAAGGAAGGAAGGAAGGAAGGAAGGAAGGAAGGAAGGAAGGAAGGAAGGAAGGAAGGAAAGAAACCATCGTAGGGAAGCTGTGCAGGAGGGCGAGGAAGGCTTAGGGCACTGTGGAAACAGCAGCCTTGACACATGCACTGAAGCTCTGCTTTTTCGGTTTGCCCTTCTTCCTGGAGAATTCTAAGCGGCGCTGCGGCACAGAAGGAAACCTGAGTACAGGAATCCAGCAGGCCTGGGTTCAAGTCACACCGGCCGCATCTCATCTGGGGCTATTTAAGTTCTCTGAGCCGTACCTCCCTCACCTGGAAATCACAGCTAATCATCTATGGACAGGATTGCGGTCAGAATGACGTGAGATGACAGATGTTCCAGAACACGCTCGACACAGAGACAGACTTCTTTGCATTTAGTCAAGTTCACAAGGTGATGCTCAGGGAGAAGTGCATTCTATTTCCCAGGACCAATATGAATAGAAATGGTGTCCCTAACGGCTACCATGTACACAGCATCCCTGCATGTCAGAACACATATCTAAACCTTGCTGTCTGTCTAAGAGATGGGGATGATGCTCATGCCCCTCTCACAGATGAGGAAACTGAGGCTCAAGGTCACACAGCCAAAAAGGTAGAAGAGCTCAGATCCGGGCAGTGTGGCTCCAGAGCTCTTAACCAAGTGCAGAAGCACGGAGCAGTACTGCCTCAGTAGTCTTGCAGCAAAACAATTCCCCTGTGGACGGTGACATGGCAAAAAAGGCAGTCTCCCTGCAGTCCTTGCAATGGACATTGAGAGAAGTGGTCACTTAATGTTGGCATGTGACCCTGAGAACGACATCTGTCAGGCCCTGGATTTGGATTGATGTCATTGCCACCACCTTGTCACTTGGAGCGCCTCAGAGGACACCATTAACTCTTTCAAAATGGTGGATCAGGGTCCTTGTCTGCAGAACGCGTTGCTGGTGAAGGCAACCTCCTGCTAAATTGAGGGACGGTGCTGCCGAGGGTAGAGGGGAGCTTGCACACCACTGAAGCAACCCTCGGTGGCTTCAGTCCCCTACCCATTGCCAGAGGCAGGCAGCTTCCCTCCCTACCCTCTGACACACAGACACACACAGACACACACAGACACACAGACACACAGACACACACACATGGGAGGTGCCGGCCCGGGGTCTGTAGAGTGCCGAGCTGCGGATCTGCACACTACTCCTGTCTCCTCTAACCCTGGACCTCTGCCACGCTCCCGAATCCTGGGGTGGAGACGCAGAGCCCTGCGGCACCCCTGCGAGCATTTCACAGCTATTCATTTAATACCGTAGTAAAATACCCAAGACAATAAATTCTTTTCAGGTGCCACCCTGGACTGTGAGAAACAGTCTCCAGGTGTCTCTCGGGTGCCTGCCCCTTCCTTTTCAGATCCTCCAGGCCTGGCACTGCCCCGTTTCTGCGCTCGTCTCCCCCTTTCCTGTCACAGCTGCTTCTGCTAAATATAATCATATGGCTCCGTGGGTTGGATGTGGACTCAGTGCGTCTCCCAGAGGCTCCTGACTTGAAACTTAATCCCCAGTGGGAGGTGTTGAAAGGGCAGGAACTTAATCCGAGAACGGTGTTCAGAGGTGGGGACTTTGGGAGCGATTAGGATTCGGTGAGGTCACCAGGGTGGATCCCCCATGATCGAATCCTGGTGGCTTCATGATCAGGGGGAGAGAGACCAGAGACACACATGCTCCTCATCTCTCCATGGGATGCCCAGTCCTTCCAGCCTCTGCCAGCAAGAAGCCACCACCAGCTGTGGCCTTTGACTTGGACCTCCAGACCCGTGAGCCAAAATTACCCTTTTTTTTTTTAATAGAACCCACCCGGCCTGAGGCGTTGTGTTATGAACAACAGAACATGGACTAATACAGCTGCGTTAAGGAAAGAGATGACAACTGCGCTCCGGCTCCTAGAATTAGAGTGGAGTCGATGTCCGTGCTCGACGGCTAAGATACCCTGGACGTTAGAAATGATTCTCCTGTCACTAATAATGATGGGACTGTGCTTGTGCTCACTGGTGAGATCCTGCATTTGTGAAGAACCTTCCAGAAACCTGTAGAGTAGATTCCACCATGGCGCCCGCCTACTGACAGGCTCTGCGGCTCACCACCGTGACCTCCCACTCGTGACCCCACCAACCTTTGCCAAGTCTTCTCCTGGCAGCCTGGCCCCTTGCCCTGCCAAGACTCTGGTGACCTCTGACAATTATGCTTTTTTGCCCCCCTTTTTGTGTGGCACTGGGATTGAACCCAGGGGCATTCTACCTCTGAGCTATACCCCCAGACCTCTTTCTTATTTTATATCGAAACAGAGTCTCACTAGGTTGTTGAGAGTCTCACTACTTGCTGAGGCTAGCCTCGAACCTGTGATCCTCCTGTCTCAGCCTCCCAAGTACTGGGATTACACATGTGGGCCATCATGCCCGGCTTCTTTTTCACCTTTGCACATAACAATTCCTCCCTGCCGTCAATTCGTCCCTCAAGAACCTGCTCTGATGTCCTCTTCTCTGCGGGATCCCTCCACCCGGCCTGCTTAGCCTGCCCCGCTCTGCACACCATACTAACTTGTCCGCACCTCCACAGAGAGCTCGGCTGGTCTCCATGACAGTTTCCTCTGTGGGCGTGAGGGAAGGGCCACGTTTGCCTCCGTGCCGGCCACTAAGCGGGCATGCAGCATATTCAACTAGCCAGCCACGGAGTGCTGTGTGACCTGAGCAAGCTCATAACTCCTCTGTGCCTCTGTTTTCTCATTTGGTGACAAGGGACAGCCCTGTCCTGCAAGGCTGGGGTAAAGATGAAACTTGGGTGCTACAAGCACAGCACTCGGTGCAAAGCTGGGCCCTGTGAGCCCATTAGATGTTAGCAGCGTTGCTATCATTACTATTACTCTTATCCTTGTTACTCCCGATGCGAGCACCAGCTCTGCTGGGGGGAATCAAGAAACTACAGCTCTACCCTCCGCCTGAGCCCACGTGTCTTTCTCTGGGAGCTCTTGGAACACCTGGTATATTTATTTCTCATTAAGGTCAGTCTTGACCCTCTGTGCTGCGAATGCTTTGACCACAGGGATAGGGTCCGACTTCATATCGCTCAGGGCCTAATACAAGGCCAGTCACATGGATGTTTGCTGAGTGAACAACAGAAAGTTCTTTTTCCACGGCACTATTTCCACTAACCATGGCCACTAGGTAGTGCCACGGAAAGAGAAAACAGAAACAGGGAGCCCCTCCCTGCTGCAAAAGACAGAAAGTCAGGGAGAGAAGAGGATGCAGAACGCGGAACTCTGAGAAGCACCTTTACACACCACGCACACGCACGCACGCACGCACGCATGCGCACACACACGCACAACAGAAACAGGCGCTTTGCCTAGAGCTGACTGCATGTTCTGAAGGGCAAAGGGCTAGTCGTCAGGTCTGGGTTTTCATCCAAAACCCACTATCAGGCACACGAGCTCACCTAACTTTTCCAGTCTGTCAATTTTGCCGCCAAGATCCCCACATTTGTCTTGTCTTTTCTCTGCTCGTTCCAGAGGGTTGTCACCTGTCCTGATTATGTAATTTCTCCCTACTGTTCTTCTGGTTTCCAGTCGTCTGGTCCCCTCGAGACCCCTCTGTCCCCACTGTGTAATTAGTCGATGTGATTTGACACTTTCCTAATGCCACTCCTCAGCTCAAACACCTGCTGTGACTCCCTATTATTCATATTCAAAACTCACACTTAGTCTTGCCTTCAAGACCCGCTCTATCCAGCCCCATTTCCCACTATCCGCTCTGCAAACCCTCCACTCAGCCGCACGGAGCCATTCACTGCCGAGCCGCGCCTGCCCACTCCCCAGCCCCGAGAGCCTCCTCTTCCTCTCTGCCCAGCCAATTCCTAGTCTCTAGACAATAAATCTGTTGATTGACAGATTTATTCTCTCAAGTACAAGATAAAGATAGTACGCCCTGGCTTCCTTTGGAAAAGAGCTCTAGTCCTTTAGGTTTTTCAACCTACATTGTACCTACGGCCCTGCTCTTCTCTCCCCCCCATACCCACTTATTCATAGAATGGCTTCCTTCCTCTCTCCTTTTCAGCTTCGTCCTAAATGTCACTTTCTCAGGGTCGGTTGCCCCCTGAAGTACAGGTACCCCCTGTCATTTTCTACCCCAGCACGCCTGTCCTTTCCTTCAATGCACGTGTCCTAACGTGCACTTGTTAGCATTACCATTTCTGGTTCGCCATGCACTCCAGGAAGGGACAGAGCCCGCCCTGTCTCCCCTGTGGCTGTGCCTAGCTTCGTGCCTGGCCCAGAACTAAGTTATGGTGGGTCAAAGGGACAAATGAGTTATGATTTATGGGGTGATGATACGGGAACACAGTATACACAATTTCCTCCCGTTCCAGGGGGGCCCGTGGGCACCCGAAGCCTGAGACCCCAACATAAGGAGATAACATTTGCTGATTTGGGTCTTCATAAGTTGGAGCAACACAGAGGTCAGCGCGCAGCTCAACAGTCGAATGGCCACATGTCTGCTCAGCTCAACCACCGGCTGCCGGGAGACATGGCTGGCCTTCTGAAGGACTGGAGGGCAGACAGGAAGAGCCACAGCAAAGGGACTGGAACAAACCAGGAACCGGGGTCCTGAGGCAGGTGCGGGGGAGGCGACCAGTCACATCAGTGACATTCCTAGGCCCTTGTGTGGCCTAGGGGAAGAAAGGGTCTTTAAAATCATGAGAGGGAGCCAAGTATGGTGGCACTTGCCTGTTATCTCAGTACTTAGAGAAGGCTGAGACTGGAGGATCCCAGGTTCAAGGACAGCCTCAATGAGGCAGTGAGACTCTCAGCAACCTAGCGAGACCCTATTCCAAAAACAAAAGAGTAAAAAGGGCTAGGGGTGTAGCTTGGAGGTAGAATGCTCCTGGGTTCAATCACCCAATAATAATAATAATAATAATAATAACAGTAATAATAAAAAATAATTAAAATAAGATAAAATCATGAGAGTGGCTCTGAGCACACAGAGAAACACCGAGAAGTCGCACAGAACCTGGGCCAGTGGTACAAGAGGCAGGTGGCCTATCCTAGAATTACTAAGCAAATTTCTCTCCCGTCCTCAGTAGAACTGGGTCAAGACTCTATTTCTGCAGCATTTCCAAAGAATCAAATACTTAATAGCCAGAAACATAAACACAGTACTCCCTGGAAGTTGCTAAGGACATATTACAGACCCGAGCAGGGACTCCCCTCTGCCTTCCCCTCGCCCCAGCTCCGCTTTCCTCGGCTCCTGCTCTCTCCTGGCCAAGAGAGCTGGAGGGAAGGGCTGGCCAGCTAAGATGAAATCGCTGGAAAACTCCCTCGCCTGGAGTCTTGGTTGGGCATTGCATTCCTGAATATTTGGCAAGAGATGTTCTTGCCATAAACCAGAAAGGTTCTCTTCAGTGGAAAGGAAAATGTGCTACGAGATAGACTTCCTCCTGCACAGCAACAGCACGAGAGAGCGCTTGCTTCAGCTCGCTGCTAGCAGGACCCCTAAGGTGTCTCTGTGAATAAAAAGCCTTGCTGTGTAGATTGCTCGGGACTTGGCAGACTTGAGCGACCGCTGTGCATTCTACTGATCGAGAGGATCCAGCAGTGACTCTACCCTGAGAAGAGGCTGTTTTACTGAAGGACGAGTACTTTTGAATTGTCACCGCTTCCAACCAAACCGAAGCATCCGTCCTGGGATTTGTTTAATCTTAGAGTAAAATCCGAACTATGTAATCCCGCAGAGGAAGCCAATGAGATGTGTGGTCGGCCATATTTGATGACATCCTCATATAATAAGATAACATTTTTCTCTTGAGCACTCATGATCTAGCACAAGGGATACTGGCTACACCGGAAATGACAGTGCCCAAAGAAGCTTCTGGAAATCCTATTAAGAGCAGATTTCTTTTTTCAGTTGCTGCTAGCAGCTGGGGTTCTCTCAGTCCTCAGAGTTCCTGAAAGGTGCAACGGGTGGCCATCCACAAGACGGCCGCCATTTCTACACACGCACAATACTACCTATTACCATTCCGGTCTCATTTCTTACTACTTTTTCTTCTTTGCTCTATTTCGGATGTGTGCCGAGCTCCTCGAAGTTCTGCTGACACCCAGGAGTCTGGGCCCAGGCGGGAAGGGTTCTCCCCGGCCCCCTATTTCTCCTTTTCCAGGTATTTGCTCCAACTTTACCTTACAGTGAGGCTCGTGCACCAGGCCTGGCCACCCTATTGGAAATGACAGCTCGGCCTTGGATTCCAGTTCCCCACACTTATTCTGTCCTCCCCATTCATGCATCCTTTCTCCCTCATCCCCCCAAATGCACCAGGCTATTTCTGATCCCCATTCTTAAAACAGAATTCGACCTAAGAAAAATACACAACAATACCAAACGGCTCTATTTTTTTTCCACCAAGGATCTCTTTTATGAATTTTCTCCCTTGGTTCCCATGTTTTCAAAATACTCCTTTAGAAGGCAGGAAATCACTTTCCTGTACAACTTCCCACCTCATGACATGATCACATTCCTTATTTCTAAAATCCCATTTCTGCCGGGCGTGGTGGTGCACGCTTATAATCCCAGTACTTTGGGAGGCGGAGACCAGAGGATCCGGGTTCGCAGCCAGCCTCAGCTCTCTCTCTCTCTCTCTCTCTCTCTCTCTCTCTCTCTCTCTCTCTAGTGAGGCCCTCCACAACCTTGTGAGACCTGGTTTCAAAATAAAGCATAAAAAAATAGGGCCGGGGGCGTAGCACGGAGGTAGAACACCCCTGGGTTCAATCCCCGGTACCACACACACAAAAAAAATCCCATTTCATTCCATTTTACCATCAAGCTCTACTGTGTCAGTGTTGGTAAAATTCTAGTCAAAGAGAAAGAAAGATAAGCTTTAATTAGTCCGGGAAAACTTCCTACACTTCCAATTAGAGAGCTTTCTCTATCATTTGGGGCCCCGATAGGACCCAGGTGGCACATTCCAGTTGGAAAATTTGAGGAGCATTTAATAAAGGGGCTGTCTGCACAGGTGTGGGCAGAGGACAGAGATGTCACAGCTCTGGGGCTGGCTTCGGCAGGGAGCTATCAGTACCCTTAGGCCTTCAGAAGGAAGAGGGGGGAGAGGTGGCCAGGACTCAAAGAACAAAGAGAGAGGTCAGTAGGACAGGAGAAACGGTCACATAGAGAGGTTGCTTGGCAAGAGGTATGGCCCCATTCAAAGGAGGCATCATACTGAAGGAACCAGGAGCAGACACCCAGGACCTGCGGTGGTGCCCTGTGGCCCCTGGCCCAAACCCGACCAGAACACACAAGTCTTCCGCACACCCATGCAGCACGCTGCCAGCCTTTCAGGCAGAGAGAGAGAGAGAGAGAGAGAGAGAGCGAGCGAGCAGACATGAGCTTACAGAAACAACCAGAAATGACCCAGTGCAATTACATGTTCGATAAACTTGCATGGCTTCTATTTTACAAGCAATATATTTGGAATATACTGTTTCACTAGAGAAATTTTATACCAAACAAAAAGAATGAGGAGAGAAAAAAATCACCCTAACATGCAGAAACAAAACTAATATTTTACTGTATCTCTCCAGATGTTATCCATATATATATATATATATTCATACATATAATATATTATACGTATGTATATACATATAATTATATATTATTACTATGCATGTTATATGTACATATAATATGCATATATTATACATGTATACATACATAGTATATGTTTATGTATGGACCTTAGGAACCCAAAAGACCAGAAGTCTCAGTTTGGGACCCAGTAATACATTTTTCACTCCATCCCATTTACCATGACTAAAAAAATGTTAACTTTTTTCCCCTTTTTCTTGATTTTAAACCATCTGTGGTCAAACATCCCCGAGTGAACCTGCTGGCATTTGCCCGTGCATTCAAAAATCATGATTGGATTGATAAAAACAATAGAAAGCAGAAAGCAGAGATGAGACGTGCCTGTCCCGCCATGAGCCCAAGTAACCCAGCCCCACCCTGCAGAGATGCGCCCGGGCAAGCAGGGCTCTTCTGAACCCGCTTACACACCCTGCAAACCAGGTCTCCCCTGAAGGCCACAGCTTCCTCCTTGTCTGCATTCCTCCTGGCGAAACAATCGGGCCTGGAATGAGAAGGGCTTTATATGTGGAGTCACAGAAGGAAGAATTTGGCACCTGGTGTTTATGCACCATAAAGACACTACAGTGCCGAGCTTGGCTCTGCTTTCCACCAAAGTTATTGGGCAGGAGGAAAGACGTACATTGAGAGCCACATTTTTCTACCTCAGAGAGCCAGAATTTACGGGCCAGTTTGCTAAGCAGAAGCACCAATACCATGACCTGTTTTCATTTAGGCGCTCTCCCCGGGCAACCTCCCATTCTTGTCCCATGCCATCAACTCTACAGGCCCCTGGTCTTTAGAAACTGGAACATTCTACATTGGTCCGTTTTCAGTTCATTTCCATTCTGTCGTGCTCTACTCACAGCTTCAAGATGGGGCGCACTTACTGATGATTTGATAGACTAAGAAACAATATTTAATCTGCAAATAATATTTACAAGCCTAAAATAATATTTATAATAAATAAAATAATATTTACAAACCTAAAATAAAGAGGAGGTCTGGGGAGTCTGGGGCTACACAGGAACCACCCCCAGATGGCTGGAGCTTTCAGCGAGTTCCCAAATGAAAAGACTTGTAGCCCCCGCGCCCTTCCCCACCCCACACACACACTGCGCCAGTGCTCCTGTTCACATCCTTTAAAAAATACTTGAGCCTTATCCAGGTGCAGGGGCAAATGCCTATAATCCCAGTACTTGGGAGGTTGAGACAAGAGGATTGCAGGTTCGAGGACAACCTCATCAATTCAGCAAGACTCTCAGCAACCTAGAGAAACTCTGCTTCCAAATGAAAAATAAAATAGGTCTGAGAGTGTAGCTCAGGGGTAGAATATCCCCGGGTTCAATCCCCAGTACAGAGGATTGTCTGGCTACATTTTTTGTGTGTGTATGTGGCACTGGGGATTGAACCCAGGGACATTCTGCCTCTGAGCTACACCCCCAGCCCTGTGTTTTGTTCTTTTATTTTGAAACAGGGTCTCACTAAGTTGCAGCGGTCCTCACTAAGTAGCTAAGGCTGACCATGAACCTGCGATCCTCCTGTTTTAGCCTCCCAAGTACTGGGATTACAAGCATGTGCCACCATGCTCGGCTGTCTGGCTACTTTTAAAGAAACCCAATTGAGCCAGGTGTGGTGGTGCACGCTTGTAATCCCAGTACTTGGGAGGCTGAGACAGGAGGATCGCAGGTTTGCAGCCGGCCTCAGCTACTTAGTGACGCCTCCGCAACTTAGTGAGACCCTGTTTCAAAGTAAAGAATAAAAAACAGGGCTAGGGGTGTAGCCTGGAGGTAGAATGCCCCTGGGTTCAATCCCCAGTACCGCAAAAGAAAAAAAAAAAAGAAAAGAAAGAAACCCAATTGTAGGTCTATGGATAAAGAAATATTTTTTCAGATGTCTTTTCACACCTATATCATTGCAAGTCACTTTATAAAATAGTTTTCAAACCCCTATAGATGAGTTTAGAAATGTAAATGTGCCCTAAAAAGTCAAATAGAATGCCAGCACTAAACGCCGTCTTGAAGGTCCATATCCAGTGGCAAAAGACACATTCAAGGCAAAGACAACCACGAAGCTTTTGAGTTTGTTGGGTGGTCTGCACCCTGGTGAAGCAGCTCTGCCTGGAAGTTGGCTCGCAGTTAGACCCACAACTGATTTCTCTGGGTAGCTTAACTAACCGATCAACTCCAACTCCTTTCCACGCAACAAAGGCAATGTTTAGCGACAAAATCCAATCTCCCATCTGCCGGCAGAGGAAGAGGCCAGTCCTGGGGGAGCTTCGGGGCCTCCGGAGTCTTGTCTTGGGTGTTGCTCCTTGACCCCAGGACCTTTCACACTTCCACATTCTCGGTGGTTTGGGCGAGCGCCTTCAGAGGAGCTTTCCACACGCACGCCCAAGCGACTCGTGCGATGCTGCTCGCTGGACGGCAACTGAGAGCCCACTGGGTCCTCGGACCAGCTGAACAGAACCCAAGGGAAGGCCAAGGATTGGGAAGCCACACTCGGCCGGGGTGAAAGGGGAAGGGTGGAGTGCCTATGGTCCTTGATCTTAATTTTGGTGACATGATCTAATTATATCTATTCAACAGGGCCCTCTAATTACTAGCGCAGATGAACAACGCAAGCCCTGTGTTCCAGCGCTCCTCCAAGTCGGAATCCCTGCTTGGCTGACTCGTGTGCACGTTCTATATTCACAGCCACAGTAGACCGAGAGCTTGCAGCGTGCTTGGCCAAATAGAAGGTCACCGAACAAACTGGGGAAGCCCTCTAGCCCTCAAGGACGGGCTGTGGCTACCAGCTGCCCGTGTGACTAGCAGGGCGGATGGAGAGGCAGCGTGTCTGTGACCCACAGGGTGGCAGCCCGCAGAGCTACAGCACCTTTAATGTGCAGGACTTAATTGTTAGGTTTCCACTGTGACTCAGGACCATGAAAAGGAACAAGAGAAAAAGCAGATTCACAGAAGTTAAAATCATGGCTGACACTAAGGAAGCTGGGGCAGGGAAAGGAGGGGAGAGGTCATGAGCAGGAACACAGACAGGACTTCAGATGGATAAACCCCAAACAGGAGATGGAACTTGCATGCAGGCTGGGAAGAAGGGGGGATTCCAAGTTTAAGGCAAAGATTACTTTTCTAGGGGCTTGGGGGGGGCACTGGGAATCGAACCCAAGGGCCTCCAAGCTACACCCCCAGCCCATTTTTTATTTTTATTTTGAAACAGGGTCTTGCTAAGTTGCTGAGGGTCTCACTAAGTTGCTGAGGCTGTCCTGGAACCTGCAATCCTCCTATCTCAGTCTCCCAAGTACTAGAATTACAGGTGTGCGCCACCATACGCAGCTTAAGGTAAAAATTATTTTTGTAAAACTCCTAAGCACCTGCTCTCAGAACTCTTGACTTGAAAGATACCATGGAGAGCTCTGAATTCAACTCCTTGACTTAAAAGAAAAGAGAGTGTAGAGGCCCACATCTAAGTGGAGGCAGGACTAGAATCAGGGTCCCTAGACTCAGAGTCAGGGCTCTTTCTGCTAGGATGCGTGATTTTAGAGTTTTATTTCTGTGAGGTGGGAAGAATGACTTTATTTCATGTTCACATCTGGACCTTAATAAGTTTGACCAGTGAAGTAATCGTTTCATCTTTTAGGAGAGAAAAAGCCGAGAGATACTTGAAGAAGGCAGGGTTAGGGTTGAGCTCAGCAGCTGAATCTCTGCCTGGCCTCAGGGGGCTGGGGGGGGGGAAAGGAATTCTCTCGGCTCGGACGCACACACTGGCCTTCAGGTCCAGCCCATCGGACTCTCTGAGGACAGGAGGCTGAAGACACTCAGTTACACAGGAAGGACACGTCTAGTTTCCCTAAAACACAGCACAGTTATAACACGACCTCCTAGTCACTTGTGCTACTTTCTCAAAAGCAAAAACCAGCAGGCAAGAGCTGCCTGTGTGCCGCGATTCTCCCCCACACTCTCAGTGGCCGGCCCGTCTGCTCACTGCACGCTGGACGAGGTGCGGATACAAAGCTCGAACTGCAGCATGGGCTGCAGGCACAGGAAACACCATCGCCCTGTGGCTGCATAGACAGATCGTGTCATACTCGAGGCTGAAATAATAAGCTATATATTTTTACCCCCTCCGAGCTGCCTATTGTGTGCTTATAAACAGGAACCTGGCAGCATGTCAGGGGTGCAAATTGATTTCCTCTCCCAAATAAAATTTTAAAAAGCAAATAAACAAGGTTAAGTTGCCTAATGAAACATTACATGCCAGGCTGGGGAGCATTCTTTTCAAATGTATTTTTCTTGTGCGAAAGCAACACAAAGCAGCCGTGAACGGCTCTTTCATAAACAACATGTTTACATGAAAATGCATTACTTGAAAGAAAGGAAAAGCTATGGTGCACCTCCCCCGGTAGATTCGGGTTGTGTTTTATGAAATAAATTAGGGTGGGTGGGAATGGGGGGGGGAGCTGCGCAGTGCTGGAGAATTTGAAAATGAACTACAGTTGCTTAAAAGTAAGATGAAGTTATTCTTGTTTAGAAAATGTTTTGATCTTAGTGTTTTTATAATTTATTATCAAGACCGAAGAAGATCATTCTGAGGGTTATCTTATTGGCATGAAGGATGCTGGGAGAGAAAACTGAATCCTGCCCGCCGAGCTCAGAGATCTGGGAAGAGCTGGCTGGGCTCAGTGGCGTCCAGGGAGACCTCTCCTGGAGACTGGCCTATTTCCTAACGGAGCTGCCCAGAGCAGCTGGAAGCAGTTTTAGTAATCGATGGCGTGAGAAGTGTCTGTAGAAATCGCCTACCTCCTACTTCACCACAGAGAATTCATTTCAGCTCAGCCCTGGAACCAAAGCCATCCCTGGTGGACAAGTCATCCTGAATCGTCTCCCTCCTTCCCTCACCTGGGAATACCTCTCTGCCGATGAAACTGGGTAGCATGAACCCTGACGGCGCTCCGATGCACAAAGCCACAAGACACATGACGTGGGACCCAAAGGAGAGGCAATAAAGTCGGAGCCACCAACATGGCTGCCCAGGGAAGAGCGGAATCGCTGGCTGCCGATGGTCGTAGGAGAATAGCGGACGTTTGGCTTGTTGATTTGAGCTGTGATGATATATCCTCTCTCACACTGACTACCTGCCAGCAGGGGTGGACACCGTGTACCAGTGACCAAGGACACCAGGAAGGAGGTTTCTGTGATGTCGAGATGGCCCTGATTTTAACAAAAGGAAAGCCATCTTTTATTCCACTTGGGAGCTTCTGTTCAGGCTTAAAACATAGCTGAGTTAGCTAGTTAGAAATAAAGAAGAGGGCCGGGCGTGGTGGCGCACGCTTGTAATCCCAGTACTTTGGGAGGTGGAGACCGGAGGATCCAGGTTCTCGGCCAGCCTCAGCTCTCTCTCTCTCTCTCTCTCTCTCCCTCTCTCTCTCTCTCTACTTAGTGAGGCCCTCCGCAACTTCGTGAGACCCAGTTTCAAAATAAAGTATAAAAAATAGGGCCGGGGGTGTAGTGCGGAGGTAGAACGCCCCTGGGTTCAATCCCCGGTACCACCAAAAAAAAAAAAAGAAATAAAGAGGAAAATACTCAGAAATCACAGTAAAGCTGCAGGCCCCAAGGTGCTCTGTGAGGCAGGTGTGAGGTGGGGTGGGGGGGGCGCAGTGGTGCTTGGGGCAGCAAGCTCCTTCCCTCTGTCCCTCCTCAGTCACCAAGTAGCCTTCCCCAGGTCTCCAGACCCCTGGGAGCTTTCTTTCCTCCACCGCCTTCAAATACACAGCAAACACTGTCAGCCTGATGGTTGTGATTAACAAGGTAACATTTGTAAAATGCTAAGAGCTTTCCAGCTCAAATGCTTTAGAACAAATATTCTGGGTAACAGCTCAATCACAAAAAGGGTTAGTTACCAGTTGGCTGAGAGTGTGGACCTGGGAAGAAATTCTAGGGGTGGGAGGGTGTTTGGTGGAAAGATCTGGCTAGGGGGCGGGTGGACATCAGGGGAAGAACGCTTCAGAGCTTGCAAAATTGGAAGTGTGAATTATTTTACTTCCAAAAGAGGACATTAACTTTAAAAACTCTGCATCCCATTCAATATTACCAAGGGTCATTTAATTACACAAAATCTTTTCCTATGCACATAACCCTATAGGGTGGACACCATCGTGCGAGAGTAGATCGCGCAAAAGTTTTTGCTCTTATCCCAGGAAAATAACACAACACCGTCTGCTGGGAGGACTACAGACCCCAGTGTAGCCATCAACTTCCCTCCCCGCTTTTGCTGTGGAAATGGAAGAATCAAATTAATCACTGGCAAATTTGATGGCAGATGTGTTTCTCAGCAAATCCACATCCAGCATTCAAAAAGTAATGACCCCCTGAAGCGTGTGGTGTTCTTCAGTACATATGGCTTCAACGACAGCCTTCAGCCTTTTGTTTTTATCTGACTTGAAGCTGAAGCCTTGGGGTGATCCTCCAACTGCTGCTTTAGATTATAAACTCTTAACAGCTCCCCGCTTGAGGGCACTGTGTTTATTGACGCTATGTAAGCAGTTTACAGCCCCTTAATAGCACGTTCGCCACAATGTTACAGTGTTTAAGTTGTTAAATTATATTTAGAGCTTCAGGGAAAATTACCTCACTGGCTTGGAGAACACGGGTTATTGATGTCACGCAGGAATTGTGGCGGCATCCACCTGACTGGGGACAGCCGCGAGGACGTTTTACAGTCAAAGGCGGGCTGCGAAGTTTGCGGGAGAAGTTGAGGAAGGAAGAGGCTGATGGGGAGATGGAGGTGGGGGGTACTGAGGAAAGAAGCCAAGGAAGAGGGCAGGAACCGAGGAGATGGGGCCAACTTGTTAACCTTGTTAACCTCAGTCACTTGTTAACCTGGAAAGCACAAAAAGTACCACGCGTGGAGCCAGGCATGGTGGCGCACGCCTGCCATCCCAGCTATTTGGGAGGCTGAAGCAGGAGGGTCCCAAGTTCGAGGCCAGTCTGAGCAACTTAGTGAGACCCTGTCTCAAAATCAAAAGGGCTGGGGAGGTAGTTCAGTGGTAAATTACCCAGTACTGGAAAAAAAAATGGTGCCAGGCATGGCCAGTGAGAGTCCAAATTCTCTTGGCTGCTTCTACCATTGGGGAGTCAGTGTTCCCTCCCAATCTCCTTGCCCTTCAGAGAAATGCCCTGGGTCCGGGGATGTGGGGAGGGCGGTGACCTCCAGCTACCGTGGCCACTCAGGCAATGGGCTTGGTGTTGAGCGTTTAGCATTCTGGACTAAAATATCCCAAGAGAAATGATGGAAATGTTAATGGTAGAACAAGGAGGCAGGAAAAGCAGCGGCAAGAACTAGAGGAGGAGGAGGAGGAGGAGGAGGAGGAAACAGAAGAAGAGGAGGGGTAGGAAGAAGAAGAAAAAGAAATAGGAAGAGGAGGAGAAGAAAGAAGAGGAGGAAAGAAGAAAGAGGAAGGGAAGAAAGAGGAGGAGGAGGAGGAGGAGGAGTTGGAGGAAGGATGGACCTCAGTAGCAGCAGCAGCAGCAGCAGCAGCAGCAGCAGCAGCAGGAACCCAATCTTTATCAGAATAGAGACATAAAACAATAATAAAATCTCTTTGTGCTGGAAGCTTGTGATGTCATGAGACCTCTTTAGAAAAGCAGCCAAAGGCCGAGGAATTAAAAGTCCACTGAAGAGGCCAGGGAACAGGCCTGTGAAACCAACCGAGTGGCCGATGTGCTCTGGGGTCTTAGTTCATGTGACATCGGCTGGCTCCCAAACAGCTAAGGGTTTGAAGGAAGCCATCAGAAAGGACAACTACCCCAGTGTGGGCCACGGGGACTTAGGGAGGCTGCCTTCGTGAAAGCAGCGACTCCTCGCCTGGGCTGCAGAAGCGGCGAAGCTGGCGCCTCTGCTTCCTTTGGATCTGTCTCCTGTCACGTCAGCTTGGGGTCAGGTCGTCGCTGAGCTGCGCACATAGGCATGCCCATCATTTAACCAGGGTTCATCTGAAAACTAGTAATGCAGGTTTATCAGCCTGAAATGTACCTAACCTGTCTCGTCCGCCTTGAAGACCGAGGCGAGATTTGCAGCCCCGTTTCAGCCCCCTGGAGCCCTGCCCAGAAGTCTCCAGTCTCCGCCCCTTCCAGAGCCACAGGTCTGATAGACACACATCCTGAGCGGCAGGTGGACCTTGTCCCCTCGGGTGACGGGGACTTCTCTAGAGCCACCTGGCAGAACCAGAACCGAGAGAATGATCAGTCTGCCCAGGACTGCTCAAGCACGCTCACCTCCCGCCCCGGCCCGATTCTTCCTTCAGCTCTTCAAGCCTAAAGCTCCCGCCAGCACCCGAGGACAGGCGGAAGTGCTGGCTCCAACATGGCCCTGGTGATGGAAGCTCCTTTCCTGCCTCTCCCGGTGACCTGTCCTGTTTGGTGTTGGCGCAAGTGGCCAGACCTGGTTGCTGGGGCCCCTGGAGCCAGGCGTCTGGTGACACTGTAGTCTCTATGGAAAAACAGCATTTCCCCCCAGAGCTAGGTGCTGGGCTAGGTTTCTCCTACTCAGCAAACTTAATAATAATTAATAAGCAAAATAAAACAGGAAATTGAAGAAGCAGGCATCCAAGAGAATAATCCACGCTGCTCACCAGGCCACTTTGGCGAGAATAATTATTAACAAGGAGTTAGGGACAGAAACAACAGCTTATGTGTATTTCAAAAGGTAGAGAATGGAGGAAGGAGAAAGGGCGTCCTGAACACAAGCCCAGGTTCCTGGGAGTGTGACAAGCGGCTAGGCCTGGAGGCACCAAAGCTTAGAATGTGATCTCACGAAGAAAAATGTCAATCTTCAGTAGAACTCAGAAATTCCCATTCCTGTGAGGGGTGTGGTGGCGCATACCTATGATCCCAGTACTTGGGAGGCTGAGACAGGAGGATCACAGGTTCAAGACCAGCCTCAGCAACTTAGCAAGACCCTGTTTCAGAATTAAAAATAAAAAGGGTTGGGTGTAGCTTGGAGGTGGAATGCCCCTGGGTTCAATCCCCAGTAGAAGAAGAAGAAGGAGGAGGAAGAGGAGGGGGAGGAGGAGGAGGAGGAGGTGGAGGAGAATTCTGATTCTTCTTAGATTAGATTTGGGGGGGTTGTTTGTTTTGTTTTGTTTTTTGGTGGTGGGGATTGAATTCAGGGGTGTTCTACCTCTGAGCTATACCCACAGCCCTCTTTATTTTTTTTAACAGGGTCTCACTAAGTTGCTGAGCCTGGCTTCAAACTTGTGATCCTCCTGTCTCAGCCTCCCAAGTACTGGGATTACAGGTGTGCGCCACAATGCCTGGCTGATTTGACAGCCTTTCATGCTGGATCTAAGAATTCACATTCATTGTCTAGGATTATAGTTCCCAAACTGTGTGCCTCAGGTGCCCCAGGGTGTTACACTAACCTCAAAGGGATGTCACAGGAAATTTCAAAATTTAAGGGACATGCAGCCATGTATGTGTGTGTGTGTTTGTGTGTGTGTGTGTGTGTGTGTGTGTGTGAATGGACACGCAGCAATATGTGACATTTGTTGGACACTGCACAAACTCAGGGTTGTCAGTATTTCAACATTACAGCAGACTGCGTACCTTTAGATAATATCTCATCTCCACAAGGCTGGATTTGTGGTGGTTGCTGTGATTAAAAGTAAATACCATACAAAAACAAACGTGGAACCAAAAATGACGGCGGTGGTATCCAGCCAGAATCTAAGATCTGAAATGTTGTGTAGAGGCTAACAGGTACATGCATCCCATTAGAAAGTAATTGTGGTTAGAATGAAATAAAAGTATTATTTTTATTCTTTTAATATCTGCATATTATTTATTTCAAATTGCTACCGGGATGCTTGTACAGTTATTAAGTTGTTTGGACTTAACTACTTAATAAGCAGAATGGAGCAGAATTTCTTTATGCCTAGGCATGCCAGAAAAAAAAATTATTTAAATACTGAGGGTGTCTGGAACTGAGAAACTTTGAGAACTTCTGGCCTAGGGAAAGCGGACAGAGAAAATGATTTGTGATAGTATTTAATAGAGAAGTAATTAAGACCAGGTTTGGTGGTATACACCTGTAATCTCAATACTTGGGGGGCTGAGATAGGAGGATCACAGGTTGGAGGCCAGCCTCAGCAATTTAGTGAGGATCTCAGCAACTTAGCAAGACCCCGTTTCAAAATAAAAAGGGCTGGGGGTGTAGCTCGAAGGTGGACACCCCTGAGTTCCATCCCCAGTACTACAAAAATAAGAAGTAATTAGAAAGCAGAGTGCAAACTTGCCTCCCATGCCTGTGGTCCCAGCTACTCGGGAGGCTGACAAGTTTGAAGCCAGACTGGGCAATTTAGTGAGGCACTGTCTCACAATAAAAAATAAAAAGGTCTAAAAAGGTCTGGGGGTATAGCTCATTGGTAGAGTGCTTGCCTAGCATGCACTAGGCCCTGGGTCAAATCCCTAGGACCACCAAAAAAAAAAAAAAGTAATTAGGAGAAAGTGTAATTTGGGCTAATTAGCCCTTAGGGCAGCTGGTCATGTAGGTACAAGAAGAGCCTGCTATGTTTTGTTTGCAAAGGTCAGTAGAGATTCAGATGGTCTGGAAATTTTCTGAGCTGGCATCATGAGAATTTCTATGCTCTGAATTCTGGAAAGTTCCCAACATGTATAAGACCTCGAGCCAGATATTTCTTTCTCCACATTTATTTGGCCCCACCAATGCCCTCGTGCTTAATTACCTTACTATAATTATTCTTTACTTTAAGGGTGGTTCCATGAATGTCATCTGTCACTGACCATCTACTGGGTGAGCCTGAGACAGTTCAGAACATTTTAAAAGGCACTTCACTGATGGTTAAGAAAATTGTAGAATCAAGATCTTTGGGAGTTTACCAAAGTCAGGCCCCAACACCCAAAGTGTATTAAAGGCATCCTGCTTTTAAATGTAAAGTGCATGAAATAAAAAGCTAAAAAGGGCTAGAGACGCTGGAGCTGTGTAGATCAAAAGGAGCCTTCAAGATGTCCCTTGTGAAAAAGACCAAGAAAGCAGCTTCAATTCATAATCCAGTTTCACAGAATCTAAACTGGAGTTGATGCCAAAGATGGGAATTAAAATGTTTGCCTGGTCGCAAAATCAACCCAACTAAAATGCCAATCAAGTATTGGAATTGCCTGGAGAATTCGTTAAAGTCATTTCGTTTCTAACTAAGGAGTACAAAGAATGAGATTGCAAAATACCAAAGTTCTATTCTTAACGGCAAATATTTACTCTGATGTAATCTTCAACAAGCCAGTCTTTGCCAGGTGTGGCACGTCTGTAATCCGAGGGGCTGAGGCAGGAAGATCACAAGTTTGAGGCCAGCTGGGAAAACTAGAGAGACTCTATCTCAAAATAAAAAATAAAAAGGGCTGGGGGTGTAGATTAGTGATAGAGGGCTTGCTTAGCATGTGAATGGGCCTTGGGTTCGATCCCCAGTATGGCTAAAAAAAAAAAACCAAGCTACTTTTTCTGTGTTCATTTATTAAGCAGTCATTTTTTAAGCAGGGTATGTGTAGCAGGGCATTATGTACTTGAGGAAGCCCATAAGAATGATAAGATATGGTCTTTGCCTTCGAGGACTTGGAAAGACAAACCTACACGTTTACAAAGTTGAATGTCACACGAAGACGATGCCAGAGGTGCCATTCCTTCCTGCAGACAACTACAGGTTAGACGAGTGGTCCCCACAACAAGGGCCCAGCGGTGTGGGCTTAACCCTTTCGTCAACTTGGCTAGGCTGTGGTGACCATTCCTTGATTAAACAGAAATATAGATAGTGATGAACATTTTTTATTTTTTGGTACTGGGGATTGAAACCAAGGGCATTCTACCTCCAAGTTATACCCCCAGCCCTTTTTAAATTTTGAAACAGGGTCTTGCTAAGTTGTGGAGGGCCTCACTAAGTTACTGAGAATGGTCTTGAGCCTTCGATCCTCCTGTCTCAGCCTCCCACATACTGGGACTACAGGTGTGGGCTACCACGTCCCACACTGCTTAACATTTAAATCAGTAGACATTGAATAAAGCAGATTATACTCCATAAAGTGACATAGACAGCCGGGTGTGGTGGCGCACGCTTGTAATCCCAGTACTTTGGGAGGCGGAGACCGGAGGATCCGGGTTCACAGCCAGCCTCAGCTCTCTCGCTCTCTCTCCCTCTCTCTCTCTCTCCTTAGTGAGGCCCTCTGCAACATCGTGAGACCCGGTTTCAAAATAAGTATAAAAAATAGGGCCGGGGGTGTAGCGCAGAGGTAGAATGCCCCTGGGTT
>PVJS01013785.1:0-41511 GCA_004027185.1 Glis glis | reverse complement strand
GTCTGTGCTTATACCATTCAGGGTCTAGCTGGGCTAACAGCCAACTTTTAGCTGACCAAGGTCAACCTTGGCTGCAGCTCTCGGCTGACAACTTAGAGACAGAGAAAAGGATTTTATTGTCCTGCCTGAGTATGAGAGCTTGTTCTCACTATTGGCAATTGATACCTATTAGTAATCAATGTGAGCCCAATCCCCATCATGAGTACGTATGTGTGGGGATCTGCTAGACCAAGACATGGTCACGACTGAATCTTGGGTCGTTTTCCTTTTTACTAAAGTATGTGTAAGACTTAGACATGCCCTCTCCTTTGACAAGTCTTCCCTTGTTGCAACAGATTCTTTAACTTGCTTGTTGGTAGCTGATGTAGCATTTCAGAAATAGGCTGTGCAGTGTGGCCCCAGGCAAAGGCTTGTCCTTTCTTCCCAGATCTCAGCAGAATGACTGCTATGGTGATCACTGAAAAGCTTTTATTAGGTTATTTTAAAGGGAAATCAGGGGAGCAGAAAGTGTATTATTTCAGAGATTTCAGCAGGGCAGAATAGGCACATGGAAGACAAATGAGTATAAGGATTTAGTGTAGGATATAGATAGGGTAGGGGAATGCTGAGATTTTATTGATTTTTAATACAATCTTAAAATCATCTTGGAAATTGATGTTTGAACCCAGTATGTTGACCCAAACAGGATGCAGGCAAGGCAGGCTGAATTTCTGAATTTTATTGTCCATGTTTTTCTATCTAATTTGATAATCTCTACACTGAGAGAATGGTGTTTCTTGACATTCTTTGCAAGGAAAATTGCTTTATTTTCTCACTGAATGACAAGTGAGCCTTTGCTTGTAACTTTTTACTCCTTCTTTTGAGTTTAGCAACATCTATTATCTACAGAATATTTAATTTGTTGTCCTTTAGTGCAAAGAATGTGGTCAGAACACCTTTATGCTGAAGATGGGTGTGGTGGTGCATGCTTGTAATCCCAGTACTTGGGAGGCTGAGACATGAGGATCGCAGGTTCAGGCCAGCCTCAGCTACTTAGTGAGACCCTCTGCAATTTAGTGAGACCCTGTTTCAAAATAAAGAATAAGCCGGGCGTGGTGGCGCATGCTTGTAATCCCAGTACTTGGGAGGCTGAGACCGGAGGATCCGGGTTCGCGGCCAGCCTCAGCTACTTAGTGAGGCCTCCGCAACTTAGTGAGACCCTGTTTCAAAATAAAGAATAAAAAAATAAGGTTGGGAGTGGAGCTCGGAGGTAGAATGCCCCTGGGTTCAATCCCCAGTACCGCAAAAAAAAAAGAAAAAATAGGGCTGGGGGGTGGAGCTTGGAGGTAGAATACCCCTGCGTTCAATCCCCAGTACCGCAAAATAAATAAATAAATAAATAAATAAATAGGAAAAGAAAAAGAAAACCTTTATGCTATAATTGAATTTAAGTACTTTTACTTCCTTAACTTGGTTTATCTTATAACTAGTTTTTAAGTGAGTCCAGGTATTAATATGAAAATTGAACATTTTGAATAAGATACTCTTCTTGATTACAGAGGCATTTACTATGATCTGGTTACACAAATTATTGGTCGTTACCTCTGTGCTCTTTGTTTTTATCTATTTAATTTTTTTTTGTAGCACTGGGGAGTGAACCCAGGGCCTAGAGCAGGGTAGGCAAGCACTCTACCACTGAGCTGCATCCCAGCCCAGCTCTGTGCTCTTGATTGATTTGTGTGTTGTACAGGTGGGGATGAAGAGGGAAGGCCACTTCCTACCTGAATGACTTTGGGCATATCACTAAAGAGCCTCTGTGTGCTCAGGAAGTGTTTGTAGCATCTGACCTAAGGGATTGTCCTCTTTCTGTCTGTGGAAACTTGGTATTTTTAAGAAACATTCAGGAAAAACTATAGAACTGTCTTCATCCTGATATTCTACCTAAAGCTGACATATTTTGGATCCATGTCCTTTTGGGTCTTGATATGGCTTCTGTTAGACAAGGAAAAGAGGGCTTTATGGGCTTGGTTGATGTGAATTTCTTATTGATGTCAGAGTGTGGAGTCAGAATGGAATTTCTATTTAGTTTTAATTGAGGCTGGATAGGCTTTTGGGTTTTAAAGTAAGAAGAGAGTGGGTCTAAGAAAATACTCAATGTATTGAGAACATTAAAAGTCCAAGTTGTTAAATATAGTTGAAAAGCGAGTTGGTTTTTTTTACTTATTTATTTTTTGTTATGTGCAGTTTCCATGTTTATTTGGATAGAGTGGTTTGAGCAAAAACCTGTGTTTAAACCCTACTCTCAGCATAAAAACATGTTTAACTGGATGTAATCGCCATGTTCTCAATTTGCTACCTACCTTGTAGCAGTCTCTCACACTAAAAGAACAAGGGAGGTTAAACCGAATCAGAGGCTAAGGCAGATGTGCTTAAGTGGTCTTATTTTATCTCCTACACTAATTAAAACAAGTTGAGAAAGTATTTTTGTAATTACTAGCTTTCCTTTATGTGTAGGGCTTGGTGTCCTTCATTTATTTATTGAGAATTTAACCCAGGGCACTTTACCACTGATCAACATCCCAGCCCTTTTTAAGGCTGGCCTTGAACTTCTCTCAGCTTCCCAGGTAGCCGGGATTACAGGTGTGTGCTGTTGTGCCCAACTTATTTTTATTTTTAGTAGACAAAATGTCTCAAAAATATTTGAGAAAACTTATATTAAAGACTTTTTAGTTTTCACTAAAAATTTACTTTCCAGTAATCAAGAAATGATTCTGAGCATCAGTGAGTTTGAGGTGTGTGGGGCCCCAGCGGGTGGCACTCAGCCTCCTTGTTCAGTAACTTCTCTTCTCGTCTTAGTTCTGCATTGAAGCCACAGAGAGGGAGGTGCCAAGGTGGAGCTCCTGAGCAACTAAGGAGGTGGGGATTCACTGCCAGTGTTTGAGGTTTTCAAATGTGTGTGTGACATGATCATAGTCCAGTTTTCAGAATGCTGATCTGAAGGTGGTAATCAAACTTTTTGTTTGTGTACTCTTGTACATTTAAATAGTCACACTCAGTTTTTCAAAGGTCTAAATGGGTGCAAAGGATACAGTTTCCACTTCATTATATTTTGTTCATTTACATGTATTTAAGCAGAATCCAAATAATAGTAACTTGATAACCATCATCTATTTAAAAATAATAAAAATTTTCCATTTTTATTTATTTCCATTCAGATTTTACTCAGAATTTATCCTAAAACAGTATTATATTTCTTGAAAGTCTTTTACTAAGCTTCCTATTTATTTTTCTATAACAAAATATGCATATAGAAGCTGGATGCAATGGTACACGCATATAATACCAGTACTTGGGAGGCTGAGACAGGAGGATTGCAGGTTCTAGATCAGCCTCAGCAACTTAGCGAGGCCCTTAAGCAACTTAGTGAGACTCTGTTTCAAACTAAAAAATAAAATAGAGTTGGGGGTGTAGCTCAGAGGTAGAAGGTTCCTGGGTTCAATCCCCAGTACCCCCCCAATGTATATAAACTTAAATTTATATTAAGAATGTTTTCCAGAAGGGCATGGTAAGGGCCTCTAGAAATCTACTTTCCCATAAAAGCAATGTGAATACTGGCAAAAACTATCAGAATCACTTTTCAAAACTTTGAAGTTAACCAAAGGCTTGCAGTAATTCTAAGATTGCTTACTCAGAAGAAATGGCTGAACATAGTAAGGACAGTGAGCATTGTGGTGTTTTAACTTGTTCGGTCCCTCCCCCTCTCCCCACCTCCATGGTAGCTTTCAGAACTAGCAGGCTAGTAGTCATGGAAGGTGACAAATAGGTTGGGTGTTTCCCTAAACGCCCTAGCCCCAGAAAATTGCCACTACTTGACTGTCTGGAAGCTCCCTGGTAAAGCTTCATTTGTAGGGCATGTCTGTTTGACCTGACTCTGAGCTCACCCATTGATGAAAAGCCTTGTTCCTAGGTTGTTAGGCTACCAAGGGAGCAACAGTAGTTGGGACAAACAAAAAGTGTTCCAACAACCTTAAAAAGGAAATCTTGGGAATGAGAGGTCCTTAGGGGCCTTGCAATCTCTGATGTATTTCCGGTGCTCTAGAAAGCCATGCCTGTGGTGGGGCGCATTGCTCATGCATAGGAAAGACTCTGGGAGTCTCTTTTATTCTCTTCCTGCTGGCCTTGAGACTCTACACTAGCAGAAAGTAGAGGCTAAAACAATTGTAAACTGCCAAAGCCTGTCAAAGGTGTGCCTCAGTGTATACACACAGCCATTCTGCAAAGTGTTGGAGGCTTATTTGTTCAATCATTTAAGGAAGTCTCTCTCCAGGTATTAGCTAACCACTAAGCTAACTGAGCAGAGAAGTCAGTGACTGCACAGGACAAAAAATACAGACGTACAGAATTGGTCTAGGAAAGTCACTAATGCTAGTAGCAACAACACATGGCAGTGACAAGAAGTCTTGGGAGGAAGGGACTCTGATTTTCAGAGTTGCCACTTTGTATGAAAGCCAGTTTTCAACAAAATTGTATGAGGCAAACAAAGTGTGGAAAAGTGTGGTTTATTATTATTTTTTAACCAGTTGTATATCCCCTACACTTCATATGGGGCACATGGCAATTTTTAAAAACATTAACTGAATTGGCTTGCATTGATTGGTAGGAGAGCTGTTTGGTATTAGGATATTTTCAGAGACTGCATGTATTTTCTTTTTCTTCTGCAATGTGTCAGTAAGCTTTCCATCACTATAACAAATACTTGAGATAATCAACTTATAAAGAGAAAAGGTTTGTTTTTGCTCTAGTTCTAGAGGTTTCAGTCCACTATCAGTTGACCCCATTGCTTTGGGCCTGTGGGAATACATCATAGCAGGAGCATGTGGTGAAGTAAAACCTGTTGGCTCATGGCTGGGAAGTGAAAAGGAGGGGAAGAGGCCGGGATCCCAAAGTCCATCTCAGGGCATGCCTCTGGTGACCTAAGACCTCCCACTAGGCCCCACCTCTAAAGGTTTTCACACCATCCCAATAGCACCAACTTGGAGAGCCAGTCTTTAATACACAGACGGGCCTTGGGGGACATGCCAGATCCAGACTAGTATGCAGTGTTTAACCCTATGCTGAACCTGGTGATTTTATTTTATCTCATCCAACAATGTTCTTAAATGATGGTTATAAAAATACATTTGGCCAAGTAAGTGTTCATTAGTATCCTGGAAAATTTGAAGGCTCTTTCTTTAGGCAATTATCTAAAACAAACCTAAGAAAACTGACTTAGATCACTTTGAAATGCTTCCTACATGGCACTTAACTTCATAGTTTGAAGTTTTCATAGTTTAAAGTATTTTGAAAATATACCTAAGTTTTTCTTGTATATGTTCTTATCTCTAGTGACCTAAAGTCAAGTACCCAGATTATCTTGTATTTGATTTTCTTATTTTTGGTTCTGGGGATTGAACCCAGGGCCTTGTGTATGCTAAGTATGCACTCTACCATTGTACTATATCCCACCCTTTGACTTCATTATTATAATTTATCAGCTTTTTTGTGTGTGTGTGTCAGACCTAGTAAATTGGTATTGAGTCTACATATCTACACATGCTGATTTAGGAAATGTGGCTTCAAATCCTTAATATTTGAAGGTGGCTAACTTTTACCACATTCATGATTAGTTGCAGTGATGGAAGAAATTTAGCGTTATCATTATTGATGTTCCTTGATTCCTTCCAGGGACAGAAAAGTGGAAACGAAATACTGATATCATCATATTTGTGCACAGAATATTATCAATATTTCCTGTTTCCAAATAATCATTTGTGTATATTTTTCTCTGTTTCCCATCATACTCTTTTGCTCTGGTGTTTGGCAAAAAAAAAAAAAAAAGGGTAAAGTCTACCTACTGGAGTGGCAAGATTTGAAATCGTGTGTCACTACACAGGAGAGGATGCTGACTGAATTTGCATTGAGGCTAATCAGGTACCCCTCTCTGGCTGACTTTGGGAAAATGAGTGCCAGTAACTTTGTCACCCATCAAGTACAGACATTAATGCATATTTGGCAAATGCATATGGAAAGTTATAAAAAGAGGTGGCAAACGAATTTTTGTTTATTTATACCTTCCTTGTTCTAAAATTAATTTACACTGGCTTTCAAAGTGCATGTAATACTGTAAGATAAGTAATAAAAGAAGATATTAATAATAGGGACAATAAGATTAGGAAAAATAATACATGTCCTGAGCCATTAGAAAATATATGTTACAAATTTCACTTTCAGATTTCTAGCACAGAGAGGAGGCAAGCAGAAGCAGTGGTGCCCATCAGATTAAAACAAAAAAACAGTCACTTAACCATTTATAAGGCTTAAAAAACTTAGCAATGTCCATGACAGTATTCTTTCATAAGTAAAACAAATGTATTAGGCCTGCTGTCACCATTAAAACCAGTCTGCCCAGGGGATGAGACGGTGTCGTCCAGGCAACCAGCTCTTGGCCATCCAGCTTAACTGAGGTACCAGTTTTATCTTGCATAAGAGCCCCACACCCAAATGCCCTCAGGCGCCTGGCACAGGAAGGGGCTAAAGAGGCCTTTCTGCCAGGAGAGTGCACACTGTACCTAAAAGACATCCCCATACACATCCTGTAACAACTAGTTTAAGACGACACAGTGCAGGCCAAACTGCCCCATTGGAGCTCTGATCTACAGGAATGTGTGGCTATCATATCAGCCATGCATGAAATGTTTCTTAAAAATTGTTTCCCAGTTGAGCTTTAGGAAGAGGTTGAACAGAAGAGAGTTATGGGTTTTATTCTCTGACAGATCTGCAGATAACCCAGGTTGGCAGTTAATCATGCAGTCATATGCTTTACCTGTTGGACAGCCTAGGGAAGAGGTAGAGTCATTGGTATTTTTAGCTGAAGTATTGGGAATCCAGGGGTAAGGGGAGGGGCCAACCCTACTATGGCCATTGGCCCTCAGATACCACTTTGGGGCTCACTAAGAGATAAGCAGGTACAACATCTGGTGATGCTTTGCTATAACTTACATGGTAAATGGGAATTTATAGAATATGATTTAGGCCAAATTTTGAGTATTTTTTTTCCTGACAAAGGAGGATATTGACAAAGATTAGACAAAAGTAAGCTTATTTTCCTAGCAAAGATAATGCCTTAAAATTGGAATACAGTACTAGAGAATGACATGAATTCTTTTTTGGAGTTCTTAAAAAATTGGGATAGTTTGAACTGTTTCAACAGTTCTCTGCAGAGATATATACATACTTGCATGTACTTGTACTTATACTTAATCTGGAGTCCTATTCCCAGTTTATGATGTTGCGATACGGACCTGCCTTTCCTTCAGAGTGTGTGCCTACAGTACATGTAGATGCTGGGGGGCTGTGTAGTTTTCAGTGATGCAGTACCCTCAAGTTCTAAATCTCCAAGCAAGAGAAAAGGCAGTCAGCTAATTTATTTTCTACTGCAGTGTGATCCCATTATATGCAAATTGAACGATGCAAATTTAAATTAGATACACATAAATAATATTAATAAAAGCTTCACATTATGTACAAAGTTTCAGTGAACACATTCCCTCAAATTATGCATTAAGCTATCATATTTTTAAAGCTGGCAGGTCAACTGAACTATAAAAATGCTTTGTTACCTAGCAGCCCCACCTTTCTTATAGACAGAAATATCAACAAACCTTTGGCAATGTGTGAACTGTTGTTGATAGAAATTCCCAAAGATTTTGGTGACATTTGTGTTATTATTTTGACATTCACTGCATGATTTAAAATCCTTATTATAGCTTTCAAACTATCATCCAAGTGAGTTAATACTAGTGCTGAAAACATCCTGAACGTCAGTAACTTTGGAACAGCAGTTAGATGTGATGAAAGACACTATGGCAGACACTGTTAGTACACGAGGTAAAACTGAGAAGCACTGGGGATGCTGCTGCCACAATTAGGAAGCACAGGAAAGCACACATCCAACACAGTGACTGAGGATTTGCGTGTTCTGAGCATGCTTTCCCAAACCCTACGCCCAGACTGTGGGATAATCAGTCTCCAGTTGTGTCAGTTCTCAGGACCACATCTCATGAGTAACACGCAGTTGTATTTTATGACTCGCTGCTACCCAGGCTTGTAAAAGGTGGCTCAGGTTGGAAAAGACCTGTAGCGTGGTGCTTATTTACCTGACACTGAGGAGACCATCTTTTAATGGGTTAGAAGAAGAAAATTTAGAAATTTTTGAAAAATTTCCTTTTTCTTTTTACTTCTTTAAATCTAGCCAGTGAGTGCATGCCATGTTGCTTTTTTGTTGAGGGGGGAGATACATTGCATGCTCTTTATAAGCTTAAAACACATGTGAGAAGTCATGATTGATAAGGAGTAAGTTGGAAGAGCATGTGGGACAGTGGGGGCATTTGGCCCGAGAGTGTTAATATGCCACTTGAGGGCTGCAGAGCAGGCGGTGGTGTGGGCTAGCTTTCTCAGCTAGTGGCAGGCACCCTCTGAGCAGGGGTGGGTTGGGGGGGTGGGATATGGAAGAGATTTGGGCCTGGGAGAGGCACAGGTGAGAGGAGGTTGTGTGCCTGTGGCGGGGGGTAAGGAAGCAGATGGGGCAGGGTTAACATGCACCTTCTGAAGTTAAACTGCTGGCAGGTCTAGAACTGCATGTGTTGAGGAAGGGGTGGGTCACCTCTGAACTCGTTAAAAGTTCCTTGATTTTTTCATCAAGTGATGTCAAGTGCTGTGGCTTTTAATAATTGCTTCTAGCTAATGCTTAGGTGCCAGGCCGTGTTCAGGCTACCTTACTAACTCCTTTATTCCTCATGGCAGCCCTTTGAGGTAGGTACTGTCACTTCCACCACTTTACAGGTAAGAAAACAGGCAGAGCCGGGCGTGGTGGCGCACGCTTGTAATCCAAGTACTTGGGAGGCGGAGACCGGAGGATCCGGGTTCACAGCCAGCTTCAGCTACTCAATGAGGCCCTCTGTAACTTTGTGAGACCCAGTTTCAAAATAAAGTACAAAAAATAGGGCCGGGGTGTAGCTCGGAGGCAGAATGCCCCTGGGTTCAATCCCCAGTACCACAAAAAAAAAAAAAGAAAAGAAAAGAAAAGAAAACAGAGGCATAGGAAGGTTATGTGATTGCCCAAGGCTCAAAAGTTAGTAAGTTGTAGACCTGGGAGTCAAGTGCAGGCAGGCTGGCTCCAGAGTCTGCAGCTCATGCCACACACTGACGCTAGCACTCGAGGACACTTGTCAGGAACTTCATGCCTGTGGTGGACTACATGGCAGTCAGAGAACATGTTCCCACATAAGAGGAATTGCCATGTGGAAAGCATCAGCAATGTAAGGGTTGCTCAGAAACCCTAGAATTCACATTTGGTACCTGGTACAGAGGAGGAGCTCCGCTGGTGTAAGTTTGTGGAGGTGAGGGCTGAGTTTGCACTCCCTGACTGCCTGTCCTGGAGACTCACCCCTTCTTCCTCCCATCCTCCAGCACTCCAATTACCCCGAGTACTACGTCTGTTTGGGTCATTCTTTGCTTCAAGAAAGCATTTATGAACACCTAATAAAATTTTCACAGTCCTGGGTTCTTAATGAGTACGACCAAGTCCCTCCCTTAGAAAGCCTTGTGTGACTTTAGAAGATTCTCCTGGCCCCTCCACTCCACCCTTCGTGGAATGCTTGAAACTATTTTAAGAGGGGTGAAAATATTTAACTTCACAGTTAAAACCCTGAAAGTGCGGGGCGTAATGGCACATGCCTGTAATCCTAGTACTTGGGAGGCTGAGACAGGAGAATCACAGGTTTGAGGACAGCCTCAGAAACTTAGCAAGACCCTGTTTCAAAATAAAAAGGGCTGGGGGTATAACTTGGAGGTAGAATGCCCCTGAATTTAGCACCCAATACTGGGGGAAAAAAGGTCCTGAAAGTTGCAATGTTTGATTTATGGGCCTCTCAGTTAGTTTGCATGTTTGTTGAGGGACTTAGGTTTGTGGGGTGACCAGTGTGAACAGCTCTTGTCAGATCCTTTCTTTTTTTTTTTTTTGGTACCGGGGATTGAGCCCAGGGGCATTCTATCTGTGAGCTACACCCCCAGCCCTTTTTAATTTTGAAACAGGGTCTCTCTAAACTGCTGAGGCTGGCTTCAAACCTGTGCTCCCATCTCAGCCTCTTAAGTACTGGGATTACAGGAATGCACTCCTGTGCCTGGCTGACCCTTTCATTTGGCAAGAAGTGTGGAGACTTGTGGGGGCAGGGATGCAGGAGGTGTAGGCTGGGGAGACAAGACACGCTGCCAAGTGACCTCGGCCTAGTTAACCCTGTTGTCCAGACTTGAAACTCCTTGAGACTTTTGCCCACAATAATATGAAACTTGTTTATTTTCACTTGTGCAGGGAGAAATAGAATGTAGGTACTGAATGCTTGATGATGAACCTGTAAAAACAGGACTTGGAGGGTCCTGTTTACACTTTTTTATACAATATACACTTTTTTTTTTTTTTGGCGGTACCAGGGATTGAACCCGGGGCGTTCTACCTCCGCGCTACACCCCCGGCCCTATTTTTTATACTTTATTTTGAAACCGGGTCTCATGAAGTTGCGGAGGGCCCTCACTAAGTAGAGAGAGAGAGAGAGAGACAGGGAGGGAAAGAGAGAGAGAGGGAGGGAGGGAGGAGGGGAGAGAGAGAGAGAGCGAGTGCGAGCGAGCTGAGGCTGGCCACGAACCCTGATCCTCCGGTCTCCGCCTCCCAAAGTACTGGGATTACAAGCATGCGCCACCACGCCTGGCTCAATATACACTTTTTTTTTTTTTTTGTGGTACCGGGGATTGAACCCAGGGGTGTTCTACCTCCGCGCTATGCCCCTGGCCCTATTTTTTATCCTTTATTTTGAAACCGGGTCTCACGAACCTGTGGAGGGCCTCACCAAGCAGAGAGAGAGAGAGAGAGAGGGAGAGAACTATGGCTGGCGGCGAACCCGGATCCTCCGGTCTCTGCCTCCCAAAGTACTGGGATTACAAGCGTGCGCCACCATGCCCAGCTTCAATATACACTTTTTAAAACAGTGCTGATGGGAGAACATTTTCCATATTTCTTGTTAGTCTCATTATTACAGTTTAGATTAATGTCCCAAAGGACACTTTGGACACATGCCCTCACTGAATTGGGGCATGTGAGCGCTGTCAGAAGTCCCCAGCTGTTCCCAAGGCTCAGCTTCTTATTACTCCTGATCACCCCATTCCTGAATCACCTGTCTCCCTCGAAGCCTGACCCTTGGGCTGGAGGCTTCACAGAGTGAAGCGTCTGTTGCATGTGTTACTCAGTGTTAAACTCGTGGCTTTGCATTTATTTTTGAGGCCTAGCCACAAGGCCACATCATAGTGGCTGACTTGTAAGCAAACAGGGCGGGCAAGTTGAAGGGGGCCTTATTAGGTTTTCATTGCTATAATGAAATACCTGAGGCAGGCTACTTATGAAGACAAGGCATTTATGTGGCTCAGTTTGCAGGTTCACGGGCATGAAGCCTGCACTGGCTCAGTCTGGGAGGGGTCTTTGACAGGGTCACATGGATGATGACAATAGTGGGAACGTGCAGGAGCAAGTGATCACATCCTCAGCCCAGTTATTGCCGTTGCATTTTAGAGACATTTCCTCAAGGAGATTCCTCTGAAGGATTGAAGATGACACGAGAGAGAAAGAGAGAGGGAGCACTCGGGTTGGGCTCAGGCCTTTATAACAACTCTTACTCCAGGTGACTAGTATTTCTCTTCCAAGGGCAGTGATCCAGGCACCTCCCCCTAGTCTCATCTTTTTTTTTTTTCTAGTACTGGGAATTGAACCCAGGGGCACTCTACCACTGAGCTATACCCCCAAACATTTTTAGTTTTTATTTTGAGACGAGGTCTCACTAAGTTACCAAAGCTAGACTCATATTTATGATCCTCCTGCTTCAGCCTTCCAAGTCCTTGGGGTCTCAAGTGTATACTGTCATGCCTGGCTAGGCCCAGCTTCTTAAAGGTTCCACACTGCCTCCCACTGCCACCATGGGAACCAAGCCTCCAGCTTGGGGAGCCTTTGGGCACTCCACCATGTCTGAACCACAGCAGGGCCCTCAGAGTAGAGGCGGAGGGTAGAAGGCAGGTGACAATGGCTGACAGTGTTAGAGGAACAGAGATGCAGGAAGAGCGAGGCCCCTCCTCCACGTTCCACGCATGTACTTCCGTTAGCGCGCTCAGCGCCATTTGCCAATTCTTTACAGCTCCAAAGATCTGGAATGTAGGAAGTGGTCAGTATTGGTTAAGTGATACATTTGCTGCATTTTTGAAATATAAATAGAATTTTCCCTCTCTGTCTACTTTCATCTCTATTTTTAAAAGAAATATCAAGTAAGTCTCCGAATTTACATTTTGAATATTGTGAATGTAAAGGTATAGTTAGTCTGTCCTTTAGTTTGAGTTTATTAGTCTGGGCTGATATATTTTGGTTAATGCTGTTACATGTCACAGACATTCCCTTCAAGGCTATTCCTCTGAAGGATTGAAGATAAAAGCAACTGAACTTTAATTGACTAATTAACATTTAAAGGACACAAAAGGTCACAGCCCAAGTGACTGCAGTTAATTTACTCAGTTTCCAGCCACTCTTCTACTTTTTGTCATCGTGTTTCAGTTTGTTCAGGTCTCTGTCTAGGATTGCGGCTTTCTCTCTTTTTTCTGCTCCTCTTGTCATGTGTGGGTTTTATATACCAGTGTCTTTAATGCAACTTTATTCAGCCTTGGATTTGTTAAAGGCCTGGGCCCAGTGGTACTGGGAACACAAAGATGAGTGAGAGGTGTCCCTTCCTGAGCTGTCACCTGGCAGGGACCATGAAGAGGGACTCCAGTAAGATTCAGAAACACCATGCTGGAGGAGTCAGATTGCAGGGGGAGGAGAGTCCTGGTGTCTGCAGGAGGGCCCAAAAGGACCAGGAGGAAGGGGCGGAGGTTTACTAGGCACCAGGCCTTGTTCTAAGCACTCTGTTTTGGTTTCTGTACATTGTTAAAACCACTATGTATGGTGTGTTCTATTATCTGCATTTTATAGAGGGAACTGACACAAAAAGAAGTGAAGGGACTTGTCCAAAGACATATAGTTCATAAATGACTGGTTACAGAGTTTATACTATGAATTGCTGTCCTAGACAAAATGGGATTTGGACAGATGAGGATTAAGGATTGTGGACTGCTAGGTAGCCACAGCAGTCAGACCCATGGAGGCACACAAGTCGGCTTAGGGATGTTTTGCCAAGGCCCTGGAACCCCACACTGAGGGGGATACTCGTGACACATGGTATTCATAGGTAGTATTTACACGGGCTTTATGGGGTCCACTGCCTGTGCAGATGCATTTGGCAGAGTGTCGTATTGGTTAAGTGGTTGGGGAATCCCATTGTTCCTGTTCCTGTATTGTCAAGTTGTGAGTTTTGGGCCTTCATTCCCGTAGTTCCAGAACATGCTTAGGTCTCAACGTTTGCTGTCCTCTGTCTCCTGCCCATTCTTTTTCCTTCCCTCTATAGTTACACTTCTGGGGAAAGCTTCTGGTTTCCACTTTCCCCTCTCACCATCTGCTCTTCTCTGTCTGCCTCTGACCTGACCCCCATCATGTCACTGGAGCTGTGCGGGGCAGTGCCTGGCACTGCTCGTTCTCATGGGGCTTTTCAGGCTTCTTCCCCAGGGTTCCCAGTCAGGGGTGATTTTGCCCCCCAGGAGATATCTGGCAATGTCTGGAGATATTTTGGATATCATGGTTGAGAAGGGAGGTACTACTGGCAGCCATGGGTAGAGAGAGAGCAAGGATGCTGCTCAACATCGTTCAATGTACAGGATGGCCTCCACAAGAGGGAATTACCCAGCCCCTGTGTCAAGTGCAGAGGCTGAGAAACACTGACTTAGCTGGCACTGTCCTGCACAATCCTCTCTTCTTAAAACATTTGTTCGCCCCACTGCCTTGACATAAGTCCTGCCTTGTCCTCCAGTGAATTTCTAGTTCCTTCCTTACCAGTCTCTCTAGAGGACTTTTCTCTTCCAGCCTTGGTGCCATTCTCTGCTTCCCAGGATTCTTTTCCCAGTTTCTTGTTTTTGCCCATCACTCACATTCCTTTTGGGCATCTCACTGGTTCCAGAGGTTTAACCTCTGTGGGTAAATAACTCCACATCTGTACGCTCAGCTTGGGCTCTCTCAAGCTCCAGCCATGCTCCTTTCTCCACCTCGGTGGTGTATGGGCACAACTAACTGAGCAGGTCCACTTAGGGCAGTCACAAGTCATCTGTCCCAACCTGCCCTCCCGTTTCTGTCCATCAGCCTCTCATACACTGTCATCTGCCACTGCAGTGGAGCTCAGGCTCATCATTCCTGCCTGATTACTGCAGCCCTTGCCCTCTGGCCTCCCTGCCTCAGCTCTGCCCCACACTGCTATTGGGGGGCACGTCCTAAAACAATCGTGGGGCTGGAAGTCTTCCCTTAGTGTCTTCTTTCTAGCTCATGTGGTCTAAACTTTGGCACATAGCACGTGGAAACTTCATGATCAAACCCAGTAGTACCCAATTGGGAGTAGTACTGCCCTCCAGAGGGACCCTTTGAAAATTTTATGGACATTGGGGTTACCATGGGAAGGTAGGGTGTGTGGGTATTTCAGATATTAAGTACTCAGGATCTAGTGGTTAAGTTCCTGTAATAACTGGACAGTTCCACTCCACAAATAATTGTCCAAATGCCAGTAGTGCCCTCGTTAAAGAAAGGCAAACTTAATATTTAGCTTCTGCTTATAAAAGTGAAGAGAGAAATGCTGAAGACTAGTCCTGGGAAGTACTTATTTTGAGGAATTGGAGGCAAAAGAGGAGCTAGATGATAATAGCACAGAAATGCAGAGAGGAATTTAAGGGGCATGATGAATTAATTGTATTGAAAATTGCAGAAATGCAGAAACAGGTGGGGAAGCCTGTTGGTTGCGTTGATCCGTGCAGTGCCCTTCTCCTCCTCGGGCTGTATTTACACTTAGCTCCTGCTCTACACACTGGCAACTGCTAGTTTGGGTCCGTGGCTTGGGGTCTCCTTCCTTGGCATGCCTGGAGCCTTTTCTGTTCTGTTCCCACACTCCCAGGCTCCTGGTCTCCCAGTTTGGCCTTGTTTGGTCAATTTTGCCATCTCTGATTTACATCCCAGGCCACATCATTACACAGCTTATTTCACAAATAACTATGTCCCAGCTATATTGTAAAGATTCAACTAATGACAAGAATAAGATCAACAACAACATTTGTAAACCTATATGCCAGATACTGTGCTAAACTCTATGTAAACATTTCTTACTTAGTCCTCACCAAAATCTCTCTAAAGTAGTGACTAATTATGCCCATTTATAGTTGAGGAAGTTGAGAATTAAACAGATGAAATAACCAGTCCACTTTCATATAGTCCACTTTTCATATAGTTCCTGTGGAACTTGGACTTACCACGTTTTTTCCTCTTATTTTAAAAAATAGATTTTATTTTTTGAGCAGTTTTAGGTTCTCAGTAAAATTGAAAGTACAGAGAGCTCTCATATACTCCCTGCCCCTACATATGCATAGCCTCCCCTACTATCAACATTCTCAGTAGAGTGGTACGTTTGTTACGGTTAACCCACACTGGCATCATTATCACTCAGTTCCATAGCTTACGTTAGCGGGTCACCGTTGATGCGTACATTCTGTGGATTTTGACAAATGTATAATGTATTCACCATTATAGTATCATACAGAATAGTTTCATAGCTTTAAAAGTCCTTTGTGGCCGGGTGTGGTAGTGCACGCTTGTAATCCCAGTACTTGGGAGGCTGAGACCAGAGGATCCGGGTTCGTGGCCAGCCTCAGCTACTTAGTGAGGCCCTCTGCAACTTCGTGAGACCCGGTTTTAAAATAAAGGATTAAAAAATAGGGCCGGGGGTGTAGCTCGGAGGTAGAACGCCCCTGGGTTCAATCCCCGGTACCGCAAAAAAAAAAAAAAAGTCCTTTGTGTCTTACCTGTTTGTCCATCCCTCCCCTTCCTCCCTCTGGCAGCTGTTGATCTTTTTACTGTTTCTGTCACACGTCCTTTTGACATTTTTTACAAACAAGTTGTAAACTCAGATAGTGAGTTGTTATTAAGAAGTTACAGGAATCCAGTGGAGTTCCAATTTCTATACATCATGTTTACTTCTTAAGAAGTGGATTCTTCTTTGTGCCATCATGGGTTTTTTTGTTTTTCCATTCTGGGAACCTGCCTGGCTGTTTGGACCCTGTGTGTGGTACATGTGCTTGAGACCGGGTAGAAATATATCATTGTTTTTGCTTTCTGTCTGAGAGCTTTGGGAGAACTCTGTTTTTTGTTTTGTTTTGTTTTGTTTTTTTTTGCGGTACCGGGGATTGAACTCAGGGGCGTTCTACCTCTGAGCTACACCCCTGGCCCTATTTTTTATCCTTTATTTTGAAACCGGGTCTCACGAAGTTGCGGAGGGCCTCACTAAGTAGCTGAGGATGTCCGCGAACCCGGATCCTCCAGTCTCTGCCTCCCAAGTACTGGGATTACAAGCCTGCACCACCACGCCCGGCTCTGTTTTTTTCCTTCACAACCTGGCAGTGGAATTCTTTGTAGACCAACCATTAGTTTGATCACATGACCAGACCACTCTAGAAGAGTTGTAGATGAGGCTTGTCTATTTTCTAGCCTCTTTCTGGTATCCAGGACAACCTAGAGCCTGTGATAAAGGGCTTTGAGGCCCTTTTTGAGGTGCCACCAGAACTGGTAGGTTAAGTAGCTTCATATTATTTCCTAGTTCCATGGAGTGATTTTTTTTTTTTTTTGGTGGTACCGGGGATTGAACCCAGAGGCATTCTACTCTGGGCTACACCCCCAGCCCGATTCTTTATTCTTTATTTTGAAACAAGGTCTCACTAAGTTGTGGAGGGCCTCACTAAGTAGCTGAGGCTGGCCGCGAACCCGGATCCTCCGGTCTCAGCCTCCCAAGTACTAGGATTATAAGCGTGTGCCACCACACCCGGCTGTAGTGATTCATTTTTAAAGGAACCCTAGAACTGCCTGTCATTACACCCACGTCTTAGAAAAACCAGAGCCCACACTGTCACACATACTGACACACAGTTGCACTGTGAAGGATTTGGATTTTTGAACCTCACTGATGTTTTTCAGCAGATAGCAAATATCAGAAAATAAACTCCCTTGAGGCAATAATCGTACCATTTTCTAATCCCATCTGGTTTTATTCCAGCGGTAGCATACCCCTGGATGATAGATTTGCTCTCTGGGTTGGTGTCCACTGGAGTCCCCATGTCCCGTGCACTCAACTTCCCTCTCTTTGTTCCTCTTCCAGAAGCTCCTTGTGCCACACCCTTGATCTGCAGCTTCGGGAGGCCCGTGGACCTGGAGAAGGACGACTACCAGAAGGTGGTGTGCAACAATGAGCACTGCCCCTGCAGCACCTGGATGCACCTGCAGTGCTTCTATGAGTGGGAGAGCAGCATCCTGGCGCAGTTCAACTGCATCGGCCGGGCCCGCAGCTGGAACGAGAAGCAGTGCCGCCAGAACATGTGGACCAAGAAGGGCTACGACCTGGCCTTCCGCTTCTGCTCCTGTCGCTGTGGGCAGGGCCACTTAAAAAAGGACACAGATTGGTACCAGGTGAAGCGGATGCAGGATGAGAAGAAGAAGAAGTCTGGGTCAGAGAAAAACACAGGGAGGCCCCCAGGGGAGGCTGGGGAAGAGGCAAAAAAATGCAGGCCCTCAAACAAGCCCCAGAAAGGCCTGAGCCATGACCTCCCCCGACGGCATTCCATGGACCGGCAGAACTCCCAGGAGAAGGCCGTCAGTGCCGCCACCTATGGTGCCCGCTCCCCTTGTGGCTCTCCTGGCCAGTCCCCACCCACTGGCTACTCTATCCTCTCTCCTGCCCACTTCAGTGGCCCCCGCTCCTCCAGATACCTTGGGGAATTCTTAAAGAATGCCATCCATCTTGAGCCTCACAAAAAGGCCATGGCCGGGGGCCACGTGTTCAGAAATGCCCACTTTGATTACAATCCAGCTGGGTTATCTGTTCATAGGGGGGCACATTTCGACACCCCTGTGCAGTTCCTGCGACGGCTGGACCTATCTGAGCTACTCACTCACATCCCCAGGCATAAGCTGAACACTTTCCACGTGCGGATGGAAGACGATGCCCAAGTGGGCCAGGGCGAGGATCTGCGGAAGTTCATTCTTGCGGCCCTCAGTGCCAGCCACAGAAACGTTGTAAACTGTGCTCTGTGCCACCGGGCACTCCCTGTCTTCGAACAGTTCCCACTGGTGGATGGAACTCTGTTCTTAAGCCCCTCGAGACACGATGAGATCGAATATGATGTTCCTTGTCACCTTCAAGGTATAGGTGTTGATTCACCTTGCCTGCTTTCTGTTTGCTGAAACCCAAAGAGCAAACACGATGGAATTGCTCTGTTTGGGCTTAATTTTAACTGATGTGTTTTCATTCTAGTCAGGTGCTAGGTACGTGTGACCATTTCAACTGCCCAGTGAGGCAGTGGTGGTTTTTGTTCTCTGATGTCACTGTACCAAGTACAGTTGACCCAGTGGGTAATTTTATGTTCCTTTTCTTCTCTAATATAAAGAGAGGATTGCTGGTGTATAGTTTTTATACTGGGGGAGGAATTTAGAAAAGGAATTGCATAATTCTCACTGGCTGTACAATAGTTGCCTTTGAAGCCTGTTTGAATGTGCCCAGCAAGGGGTTTATTTTCTTCTTCCTTACAAACATTAGTGAGGAAAAGCAGGGGACAGGTGACAGGTAGGCCCAATATGTTTTCAGATAAATTGAAATAATTTTGAAAATATGAAAGATGAGATTGCCTTGATAGCATCAAAAGGAAAACAGGGAGTTATTGAAACCTCAGACATGACCTTGGTGGTGAGGGCAGTGAGGACGCTCCACGGATGACATCAAGGACTTGGACATGTGTTAGCCACAGGTTGAACGGCAGGGGGTTGGACAGTGCAAATTAGAAATCTCTTAATTTTTATAAAACTAGCGAACTTCTGGAAAGACAAGATACATGACATATACCATGTTCATAACTCTAGAAGTATGCTAGAAAAGTCTGTAGCAAAAATGATTATCTCTATCCATCTTTTTCCTACCAGTCTCTGCTATCTCAGTCTCCATAGACAAATGCTTTCAAATCTTAACTGATTTTTTTTTGTGGTACTAGAGATTGAGCCAAGGGGCATTCTACCTCCGAGCTACACCCCCAGCCCTATTTTTTATTTTTATTTTGAAATAGGGTCTCACTAGGTTTATGAGAGTCTTACTACTTGCTGAGGCTGTCCTTGAACCTGTGATTCTCCTGTCTCAGCCTCCCAAGTACTGGGATTACAAGCATGCGCCACCATACCTGGCTAACATCATACATTTAAATACTGCTGTCTTCATTCTCCAATTTGAGATATTATCTATTGACTAAGGTGGATGACTATATATGACCCTTCTTTTATGGTAATATATCACAGTTCTGATGTTTCCTTGATGTTTTTGCTGTTGTATGTGAATATTGAGCTAAGACATGTGGCCCTATTTCCTATTGTCTCTATAATAGGAAACATAACAATGAAGTAACACCTCACTTAAGGACAACTTTGTTTTCATTAGTTAATTTCTTCATGCTTTCATTTGCTTAGCTTTTTTTCTTTTTTTTTTCTTTTCTTTTCTTTTACCATGGCTAGTTGCTTTTACCACAGCTTTACAAAGCACCTTTCAAAAGCATTTTCAAGCCAGGCGTGCATGGTGGCACATGCTTGTAATCCCAGTACTTGGGAGGCTGAGACAGGAGGATCGCAGGTTCGGGCCAGACTCAGCTACTTAGTGAGGCTCTCTGCAACTTAGTGAGATCCTGTTTCAAAGTAAAGAATAAAAAATAGGGCTAGGGATGTAGCTTGGAGGTAGAATGCCCCTGGGTTCAAACCCCAGTACTGCAAAAGAAAATAAAAAGCATTTTTATATACCTCACCTTTTTTGTTTTTTCTTCAGAAAGTGTCTCTCACAGAGCCTTCCATCCCCCTACTTCACTGTCCTGGTGCCCTCAAGTCCTGCAGTACTTCAGCTCTTCTTTTAGGAAAAAATTCATTTCTTTCCTGTGCTTTACATTTTGTTTCCTAGATGCCATATTTTCTTTTTTCTTGGTTTATTCCTTCAGTTTATTAGGACATCCCCAGGAGCATGGGAATACATGATTTGAGACTTTGAAAGTCTGTGCATGTCTTGACTGTTTCTTAATACTTGATTACTATTTAACTGGGTGTAGTCTTTAAATTATAAATATTTTCCTCTGGGAATTTTAAAGACATTTCTATCTCCTATCTTATAGTGTTGCTACTAAGAAGTCCAATATTATTCTTATTCCTGTCTCTGCCTCTACCTTCTCCCTTCCCTGAGGTTTTAAGTTTTTATATTCTGAGTATTCTAAAATTCTACCATGATATTGGTTCCTTCTGCCCACCTCCTTCATTCATTGTACTGTGTACTATCTTGGACCATTGACTATATAAACTTATGATCTTCATTTTTGAGGAATTATCTTTTACATTATTTCTTTAACAGTTTTCTCCCCTCTATTTTTACTTAAAAAAAGCCCTCTGTGAACTCCTATTGATCAGATGTTAAGCCTCTTATTTTGATCCTTTTTTTCTGGGAGGGGGAATCCTTTACAAGTATGGCTCTGTTGTTCATCTCTTTATCTTTACCCTGCTTTTTGGAAGATTTCCTTGACTTTCTGTTCTCATATTTTTAATTTCCAAGAACTCTTTTTAATAGTTGCCTGAATACAATTTTTTGTGTTAGCTTTCTGAGCAAGAAAGGGAGCTGAAGTTGAAGGGAGTAGTCTCGTTTACTTTGAGAGTTTTACTTATTCCCCTGTGTCTTTTAGCCTTTGATATAAAGCAGAGCACTCCAAAGCTTAGAGGTTTACAAGCAGTGATGAACCTGGGCGTGGTGGCGCACACTTGTAATTCCAGTACTTGGGAGGTTGAGACAGGAGGGTCGCAGGTTTGTGGCCAGTCTAAGCAACTTAGCAAAGCCCTCTGCAACTCAGTGAGTAAGACTCTATTTTAAAAAAAAAATTGGGTTGGGGGTATAGGTCAGAAGTAGAATGCCCCTGGGTTCAATCCCCAGTACCACCACCACCACCAAAAAAAAAAAAAAAAAAAAGACAGCAATGATTCAAGGAATTCTATGGGTTGGTTGGTCAGGATGGCTGCACACACGTCCTCACAGGTTGCCTCAGGAACTGCAGCTGGAACGTCTCATCTGTGATCCAGGTAGTCTGCATCTTTCTATAGGCTAGTTTGGGCTTTTGAAAAGAAAGTTTTATTTCAATTTTAATTTACAGAATAATTGTATATATTTATGGTGCACAGTGTGATGTTTTGATACCTGTGTACATTATGTAGTGATCTGACCAGGGTATTTAGGTTATCTGTCACCTCTTTTATCATTTCTTTATGAGAATATTCAAAATTCTCATTTGAAAGCTGGGCGTGGTGGTGCACGCTTGTAATCCCAGTACTTTGGGAGGTGGAGACCGGAGGATCCGGATTCGCAGCCAGCCTCAGCTCTCTCGCTCTCTCCCTGTCTCTCTCTCTCTCTCTCTACTTAGTAAGGCCCTCCGCAACTTCATGAGACCCAGTTTCAAAATAAAGCGTAAAAAATAGGGCTGGGGGCATAGTGCGGAGGTAGAACGCCCCTGGGTTCAATCCCCGGTACCGCGAAAAATAAAATTCTCATTTGAAAAATGAGAATATAATATTTTTTGAAAAATGCAATATAATATTGTTAATTTTAGTCACTCTACTGTGCAATAGAAAACTAGAATTTACTCCTCCTATCTCTCAGTAATTTTGTGCCCATTAACCAGTCTGACCCCCCCACTCCTCTCGCCTTTCCAGCCTTGGGCAACCATGTTTCTACTCTATGAGTTCAGCTGTTTTTAAAGATTCCACAGATGAGTGAGATCATGTGGAATTTGTCTTTCTGTGCGTGGCTTATTTCACATAACATAATGTTCTCCAGGTTCATCCATTGTGTGAGTGTACGTGTGTACACACACACACACACACACACACACACACTGTTTAAACTTTTCATCCATGATGGAGACTTAGGTTGTGAATGATGCTGCGGTCAGCGTGGGAGTGCAGATGTCTGTTTGACATACTGATTTCATTTCCTTTGGGTATGTACTCAGGAGTGGGATTGCTGGTTATATAGTAATTTTGATTTTGCCTAGTGGATGTACTAATTTACATTCCCCAATAGAGTGTGAGGATTCTGCTTGGGCATGTTCACCTGGCATTCTCGGGGCAGCTTTCCATAGGACGAGAGTGGAAGCTGCAGGGTCTCTGGAGGGTCAAGCTTGAGACTGAGTTCCATCACTCCTGTGGTACTATGTTGCTCATCAGCATAAGTCCTGAGGCAGCCCAGGTCTGAGGGTGCTGAGCTACTCTGCCTCTTCATGAAAGAGTTATATAGGCCTTATGGTTGTTTGTAACTTGTCGCACCTCACACCACGTTTCCCTTGCAGCACCTCAACTCCCACCCCCCACCCCCACCCCCCGTTTGTTGTCCAGTTCCAGAGCCAAAGTCGTTCATCCTTCCTTCGTTTCCTCCATGAGCTTTCCGACCTGTGTGTTTGATGGAAGATGGAGTTTTTGTTTTTGTTCTTTGTTCTTTATCCTGTTTGCTGGTAATATCTGAGGGGAGTTGGTAGAAACACCTTTATTTCTCCATCTTAAAAGTTGAATCATTCTTCATGAAGATGCATTGCGAGTACATAGATATAGGGCACATGAGAATAGTCATGTTCTTTTTTTCTATTTATAATGGACAGATATGAACTGATTTTTGTGTGTGTGGTACTGGAGACTGAACCTAGAGATGTTCTACCTCCAAGCTACACCCCCAGCCCTCACCCTCCCTTTTTTGAAACAGTCTATGTTGCTGAGGGCCTTGCTGAATTGCTGAGGCTGTCCTCGACCTGTGATCCTCCTATCTCAGCCTCCCAAGTACTGGGATTACAGGCATGTGCCACCGTGCCCGGCTGAACAGATTCTTTTGATGTAATTCATTTGTCAGTCAGATTTATGGGTTTCTCACATGTGATGGCCAATGCCAGTACTTGCCTGTCATCAATTTATAATTTTAGGAGATAAGATGCTTTTTTACAAAATAACTAATTTATCAGACCTAACAGCTATATGTAGCACCCCATGTGGGATCAGTAACATGAGGAGATTATGTACATTCAGCTTTCTGTAATTTCCAAGGAGGAAGGGGCCGAGTTGGCTTGGTTAGTCCGAGGCAGCATGGAGACAGGTGTCACGGGGGTCTGGGTTTTGAGGAGCGGAGGGTCTGGCCATGTCAGGTGTTTGTGGACGAGGTGAGGGAACAACATAAGCAGAGGAACGGTGGTAAAAGAAGAAAGCCAGGTTGTGCTCGGAGACAGAACCACTCAGTTGGAGCCAGAGATGCTCTATAGTGGAAAGTAAGTAGGATGTGGAGAGCAGACTGGGTGTCCTTTCAAGTCATGATAACGAGCTTTGCTGTGTTCTTATGAATATGAATTGGGTGGTTCTGAGCAGTTTTTAAAGCACAGTCACATGCTCTAAAAGTTGTTTGAGAGGGTTGGGCCCTAGAGACAGAATTGAAACTTTATTTCTCTAGTCTGAATGTAAGGACAAGAGACTGCTGCATGGTGACAGTGGGAATTGGAGGAGGGGAGATGATAAATGTGGGGACACCTTGACTGTACAGGAGGAAGGTCTTGGTTGCTCACTGGTTCTAGACAGGCAGGAGTAGAGAAGGCTGAGCTTAGGGGGAGAGGCTGAGGGCGTGTGCGTGTGTGTGCGTGTGTGCGTGCGTGCATGCGCGCGTGTGCTGGGGCTGAAGGAACGCTGGGACGTTGTGTGGAGAGGCCTGGCAAGCACCATCAGAATAAGCATTTGGGGCGCACACTGGGAGCCTATTTTATAACAGTGGATCAGGAGAAAGAGAAAAAAAGAGGATATGACAGAGCCCACGAGGAATCTTGAGGTTACCTATGAGGGAGTGGATGGAGAAAGAGGTAAATGCTAGATAGGTTCAGGCTACCTGTGTGTGCGCACACACGTCAACATGTAAACATGCTCAAATAGATAATGGCTGTGTTAGGTGCACACTACAGAAGTAGTGAGAATTAGCTGTTGATTTTAGAATCTGAAAGTCAAGATGTCTAATCAGGACCAGAGAAATCTTCAGGGCCACAAGTGAGGCTGGCCATGTGTCAGTGTTTTGTTTTGGGTACTAGGGCTTGAACCCAAGGGCCTTCTACCTCTGAGCTATACCCCCAGACCCCCCCTTTTTTTAAACAGGACCTTTCTAAGATGCTGAGGTAGCCTCGAACTTGTGATCCTCCTGTCTTAGTCTCCCAAGTACTGGGGTTACAGGCATGTGCCACTGTGATCGGCTGGGTGATCTTATTTATAGCAAGTTCATGTAAATCATTTCTTCTGTCACAGAGTATCAACTGTGTATACTGTGTGTGTGGGGGGGGGGTACTGGGAATTGAACTCGGTGGCATTCTACCTCTGAGCTACACCCCCAGGCCTATTTTTATTTTTGTTTTGAAACGGGGTCTCACTAGGCTGCTGAGAGTCTCACTACATTGCTGATGCTGTCCTTGAACCTGTGATCCTCCTGTCTTGTCTCCAAATACTGGGAGTACAGGTGTGCACCACCATGCCTGGCTCCAACCCTGTATTCTTCGTAGCTTTTTCAGCTCCAGTAGGAAGGCCACATTCCAGGCCACAGGATTCTGCAGTTTGCAGTTGATTGCATGCTGCCAAAACCCTTGCTTTTTTCAGTGGTGGACGCTGTGGATTGCATTCCCTTCCCCCAACTCAGTCTCCAGTCCTCTTCTCTGACTCTTGCTCTGAGAAAATGTCTTGTTTGGCTTTAATAATTTATTGAGATTGGTCTCCTCAGGAAGGTCTTATCGGACGTCTTTACCTCTTCGCACCACATGTGATTGTTCTCTTAGGGATCTGCTTTTTGTTTGAACTCAAAAACCTTGTCCTGGGATTTAGAAATTTAGAATTCTCTGTAGCTTGGACAGTGTGTAATAGAGACTGAAAACAAATACAGAGATTCAGTTGGACCAGACCTTCCCAAGAGTTTGCCTGTTGGTTAAGAGACGGACATGAATCTGAGTCTGGACATTGCCGCTTGTTTTCTTTGTGAGCCTGGGCGAGCTGCTCAAGCCTTCCAAGCACCAGTTCCCCCATCTGAAGTGGGAGTGACCGTTGGGCCTACTGAGTAGCCTTGCTGTGAGAGTGACATGCAGTGACTCACACGCTGCTCACAGCACACGCTTGTCTTCATCACGGTTGTTGTAATCCACACCTGACTTGTGCGCCTTCCCCGTCCCCCGCCCGCGTAGCCGCAGGCCTGGGAGGGAGATTGGAGATGAAGTGTTTTCCAGTGGCCCTGGATACTTGAACTGACTCCTTGACATGCCCCAGGCACTCAGCGTGGATATGGCATGTGAGACTTTGTTTTCAGTGTCCTAGAGCAGAGGTGGGTGGTCCTGCAAGCAGCTCTCTGTCACCCTTCCTGTTTTTGGCACAGAGGCCCCCCAAGTTACAATGTCTTTGGCTATTAGCATGCCCTGTCCATTCACCCAGCATACACTTAAGGAGCGCTTTCCATGTTCCAGACATTGTGCTGGGTGATGAGACATGGTTCCTGCGCTCAGGGAAGGAGAGAGTCATGTAAGCAAATATAGTCAACGGTTCCCTCCAAGGACCGCTACACGCCTTGCCGATGGATGAGGAGTGACTTGGTCCCCACTGCGTGGTGAAAACCCATCATCTGACATAGACAGCAGTGAATTCTTCATCAGAGGGGAAAGTGTGCGTTCTGGGGACTGTTTTTAGCACAGTAGAGCTCTCCCTCCAGAGAGAGCAGCAGTGTTGCTCTTACACAGTGCTCAGAAAGATCCTACATGTTCTGGATCTTTCCCAGTTATTTGAACCCTGACCCTTCCATATAAATTAGGGTGACATCTTCCTTTCTAAGTATTAAGATTTTGATAGACAATGAAGGATTGAAGTGATTTTTAAGGTCCCAATAAATAATATGTTGACCTTTCAACAAACTACTTACTAGTAAGATATAATTCTGGTTCCTAAATTAGATGTGGTGATGGCTGAGCAATTTTGGGGACAAGAACAGTTAACATAGTAATTTTGGCTGTCTCATAATTCTGGGCTATCAATACCAGGACAGACTTCTGACTTTTTATGATGAGTCTTGTAGTGAGCGAGAACTCGTGACAGGCCGGCGGTGGTGGCTCACTCCCCGCGTGCCACTCCTGGGACTTCTGAGCAGAGTCTGTGTGATTGCAGGCTGGTTTTGAGCATGTGTGGCCTTGTTATTTGAATCTGGATGGATAGGTTATATAAACCCCGCAGCACTTTTTGGAAAACTAAATTGAAGCAAGTCTTTATTTTTAATGAGCTTGAACTTACCTAGGTGTCCTGTTGATAATAGTGATTCATCTTAATCTTAAAGGTGGCTTGGCTTGGGGACATGTGAGAAATACCTGTTTTGCTTGTTGTATTTGTCCAAATGATAAAATGCTTGCTTAGCATTGCTAGATAAGGCATTTTTTCATAACCCCTTTGGAGATAAAATGTGATTTCCATGATGGCCGCTCTTAGCCGTGTGTCTTTTGTGCACAGGGAGACTCATGCATCTGTATGCAGTGTGCGTGGACTGCCTGGAAGGTGTTCACAAGATCATCTGCATCAAGTGTAAGTCGCGGTGGGACGGCAGCTGGCACCAGCTGGGCACCATGTACACCTACGACATCCTGGCCGCTTCGCCCTGCTGTCAGGTGGGTATCAACTCTACTAAGGGAGCAGTGGGAAGTGTTTGGCATCTGTCCACGGTGAGTATAGCGGAGTCAGAGGCTGCATTGTGGTCACTTTGGGGGAGGTGTGTGGGCTCGAGAGTAAAGAATTCAGTCAGAAATTCTCCTGAAGTTTGGCAAGGAAGATTCAGTTACTAGTACATTGTGGTGGAATACTACTCAGTCATCAAAAGTGATACTGTAGAATAATATATCATTATATTTGGAGTATTTCTCATTTAAATCAAAAAAGCAAGTTATAAAATAGCACCACACTATGCTTCCATTTGCCAACAAGTGAGCATGAAAAGGGAGCTGCTGACCTCTTCGCAGTCGGCTCCAGTTGCCTGGCAGTTGGACGCTGAGTAGTTCCTTTGGTTTTCTTTTTGCTTGCATATATTTTCTCATATTTTGTATCATTGGCTTATGCTAAATTTGCAATAAGTCATCATTTAAAGGACAGAATCACTTTCTTTAGTAGGTAGATTTTTTTCATTGTTTTCTTTTTGTGGGATAGCACCAGCTACCTAGAATTGCTTACCTTGTAAGGTGTGTGAGGTTGATTGACGCAGAAGATTTGCAATCCTTAAAGCACTGGTAAGAAGAGGCATTTTCTGATGCTAAGATAGCATATGAAATTTAGCTGTCATCAGGAACAGAGGGAAGAATTAACATATGAAAACACATTAAATAAGATCATAGAAGCACAGGAGATAAAAATCCTCAGAAATCCCTTGGTGTATTTCCAAGTGGTTGGGAAAAAGACCTTGTTATATAATTCCTTGCTCTTCATGGTTAGGGGAGAAATTTTCCTTTGATTCTCAGTGTGCAAGCCTGGCTTTTAATAGGAATAACTGGTACATGCTTTATTAGTTTGCTACAGGGTTTTGTATTGGTAACATTATAATTTTCTTTTTCTTTTTCTTTTTTGGCAGTACTGGGGATTGAACCCAGGGGCATTCTACCTCTGAGCTACACCCCCCAGCTCAATTTTTTATTCTTTATTTTGAAACAGGGTCTTACTAAGTTTCAGAGGGCCTCACTAAGTAGCTGAGGCTGACCACGAACACAGATCCTCTGGTCTGAGCCTCCCAAGTACTGAGATTACAACCATGCGCCACCACGCCCGGCTTAATTTTTTTTAAAGAGAATAACCTTACTCCTGTCAGTTTACTAAGAAGATGACCTGTGTCTTGTGGTGTGTGTGTGTGTGTGTGTGTGTGTGTGTGTATGTGTGTGTGTGTGTGTGGTACTGGGGATTGAAACCAGGGACATTCTACTTCTGAGCTATACTCCCAGCCCTTTTTATTTATTTTGAAACTGGGTCTTGCTAGGTTGCTAAGTCACTAAGTTGCTGAGGCTGTCCTTGAAACTGTGATCCTCCTGTCTCCGCCTCCCAAGCACTGGGATTACAGGTGTGTACACCACCACGCCCAGCGACCTGTGTCTGTCGAGTTGAAAGGATGGCAGAGGCAGTATTTCAGCTCTACTTTGTTCACTCTAGTATTTGTCAGAAGAGAAGTAGACTCATGAGAGACCTAAAAGGCCATCCGTAGCTGGTCCTCTGGTCCCAGATAGGGTTGACTAATTTTATGCTATTCTAACGCAGTGACCACATTTCCATTTTTAAGCTTAGCCTTGGGAATGAGTTGTTGAAGTCTTTGAGTTATTCACTGTAGCAGTTTATAATAATTGTTGTGCCTTAGTGCCAGCTCTAGAGATGAGAGAAACCAAAGGAAGTAGCTCTTTTCTCTGCACACATACCACAGATAAACAAGGAACCGAAAGACTGTTGGGGCCTGTTAACTCACAGTGTCGGCACTGGATGGGACTGGGAGAGCTCTTCCAGCCTCCTGATTGTCCACTTGAAATGGATGCCTCACAAATTTGAATATTTTACCCAGGTCTACACAAAGTGTGTCATAGCCACAGCCATGACTAAAACCTGTAATTCCCACTCTGGCGTTCTTCCTACTGCACTATTGGAACGGCCGTGGGATTATTTAGAGAGAAGAAACAGAATGGCATCCTGCCACACAAGCTCATTGGTACACTGTGTATGTGTGTATGTGTGTGTGTGTGTGTGTGTGTGTATGTGTATTTTTAACCGTTTAAGCCAGACCTAGATTTTCAGGCCTCCTACTGAAATGGAACACATGTTTGAGTCCTGTTTATTACTATTATTTGGAATCAATTGAAAATATTCACTGTGAGGATACAGGCCATAGTAAGGAACCTATGGAAGTCTTCCAATAAATCTGAGCTAAAAATAAGCAGTTATCAGAGAGGATAACCAAGGTTAAAGAGCTGGGCTTGGAGCTGGGCGTCGTGGTGCACACCTGTAATCCCAGTACTTGGGAGGCTGAGACAGGAGGATCACAGGTTTGAGGCCAGCCTCAGCAACATAGTGAGACTCAACTGTTTCAATTTAAAAAATAAAAAAGGACTGGGGGTATAGCTCAGAGGTAGAATGTCCCTGGGTTTAACCCACAGTAACCCCCCCCCCACACACACACAGTTTTCTTGGAATATCATTTTCCATGTTGTTCAGGGATGAAATATTTTATTTATTTTATTTCTTGTGCTGGGGATTGAACCCAGGGACATTCTAAGTCCGAGCCAACTCCCCAGTCCTATTTTATTTTTTATTTGGAAACAGGGTCTCGCTAAGTTGCTGAGACTCCCATTAAGTTGTTGAGGCTGGTTTTGAATCTGTGGTCCTCCGGTCTCAGCCTCTCAAGTGCTGGGTTTACAGGCGTGCTCCGCCATGCCTGGTGGAATGAAGTAGTTAAAAGGGAGTTTATCTCAGGTTGCAGAAAGGTAGTTTATCGCTGGTGAAGAGTGTGGACTGTGGGGCAGGCTACTATGGTTCAAATCCCAGCTTTTCTTCCGTCTAACTATGTGGTCTTGGGCCTGGTACTTTATCAGTGTGGGGCCCCAATTTCATCCGCTAAAACTGAGATAATACCACCTACCTCACAGGAGTGTTTTGAGGACAAATTGAGGTTACACTTTGTTAGTACTTTTTTTAGATGGCATCTAAATTGAAAGTCTGTGTTACTTATAATTTCTAGTTACTCACTTCAGTTCTGGACCCATTGCTGGAAGGCTCTAGGATTGTGCTGTTAGACAGAGGCCCAGGCATGAACAAAGATACTGTGAGCTAGTGGGTTCGTGAAACCGCAGAATAAACACAGCACGTCTGCCTGTATTGCCAATTTTACTTGAATATTTTAGGGAATTGTTTTTTTACATCAAAGAAAACAGTGTTAATATGGAAGAGAATGTTAAATGTGTATAAACTTTTGAGTTTCATTTCAAGTTTGAGTGGGGAAAGTCATCTTCAGCCCCTATACAAGCATTCTACTACTGAGCTGCACCCAGCAGCCACGCTCTTAAAACCCAGGGTGCAGGTGCTTCCTGTTTGGTGAGCTTGGGGCAGTAGTGGTTTAGCATTTTCTTCCCACTGATAGATGAAAGGACCAGCAGTGCCCTATATCAATAGAGAAATTGGGACTCCCATCTTTCAGATTTGTGATGGGCATTTGAATATATATCTTCAGCTTCGTGTTTGGGTAATAAGGGCGATGTTTTACTGGACTCTCGACCAGTTTCCCGGTATTTTGGTTTGGATGGCTGGGGCAGGTGTTGCAAAGCTGAGGGAGCTGTGGCTCATGGTGTGTGTTTCCCCAGGCCCGCCTGAACTGCAAGCACTGTGGGAAGCCCGTGATCGACGTGCGGATTGGGATGCAGTACTTCTCTGAGTACAGCAACGTCCAGCAGTGTCCACACTGTGGGAACCTGGACTACCACTTCGTGAAGCCATTCTCCTCCTTCAAAGTCCTTGAAGCTTATTGATGAAAGCTTTGCTTTAGTAATAGCTATTTTATTGATATTATTACTTTATTACATATCTTTTATAGGAAAACATTCTGTGACATTAATTTCTTTTCTAATTTAAAGCAGAGTTACTTTGTATGTGTGTGCCACTAAAATGGGGGCTTCCCCTTGCCCTGTCTTGATTCCCAAGTGTTAGTCTGTGGTCAGGACCAGTGCCCAGATGGGTAATCGTGCGAGTTTGGGTAGTGGTTTGCCCTCACCAAGAGTCTCTGATGCAGCCTTAAGATGGTGGGGAGGATAGGCTGGAGTTAGGAAAGGGATTATATGGCTGTAAACTAAAATCATGGTAGGAGTTCAGAGGGAGGTCTTACTAAAATGTCAACTTTCTAAAGACCCACTTTTAGACCTTCCGTGGGCCTGGGGAACAACACATGACAAATGAATGTTAAGTCTGAGCCTGGAGAGCTAATAGTCTATTGGGCTGTCTCGGCTTCGCTTTCTGCAGCACACATCGACATGCGATTTGCTCTACTGACATGATCTGAAAGGGGACGTGAATGCTGCGTTTTCACTGCCAGTTTCATACTGAAAACAATATCCAAATTATAAGATGTATCAAAGCTATTGGTGTTGCATATAATTTTAGGTAAGCTGACCGATGACTCAATATGAAATGAATGCAGAAATGGTGTACACTGAATCAAGAGGGCAAAATGTTAAAACTTGGTCATTTGAGTCGTGTCTCTGAAGTTGGTCAGAATAGCTCTCAAGGAGCATCCATGCGTAACATGGTTTGGGGAGTAATGATGTATACAGATTATACTGTTGAAGTGCTGTTTGGTATTGGATCCTTCTCACAGGTAAATCTCATAGCTGCGGATCCTAACTAGTAAGCTTCAGAGCCAGCCATGCCACATTCCCCCTTCCCGCAGTTCCTTAGAGCCGCATTTAACCCGTTTAAAACTGAGTTTCCGAAATCAGAGAGTTGACCTGAGGAGGGAAAGAGAAATACTGTTTGAGAGAATGATGAAGAAAACATTTCTTTTTACGCTGTGTTTCGTTTTGGAGAAACACTGATTGTATTGCATAATGGTGTATCTAAAGATCTCCGTGATACCCCACTATTGGTGAAAAAAATGATCATATGCAGAACTTGATTAGAGCTTGGGCATTCCAAAATACAGCCTTCTGTCCATGTCTTGATGAGTTAGACACACCAAACCCCATACCCTCGTGAAATTGGAATATGATTTCTCACAAATGAATTTGATAACTTCAAGCACGATAGATGTATATGCTAAAAGAATACTAAAAATCATTAGCCAGATTTGGGGGTTGATGTGAATATTTTACATTGCCCCTTTAGTTTATACCACTTTTCTCTCAGTGTGGTGTTTCCTTTCAGAAGTGTTTTGGCATTGCAAGTGCGTTTCAGTTCTACTACATGAACATTTTGAGGTTTTATTTGAAACAATACAGCATTGAAGAACCAATGTGTTGATTTAATATTCTTCACCTTTCAGTTCGGATGATTGTTGTTTGATTTGCCACATCTGGTTTGGTGTTTGATGATCTGAAAAATGTTTCTTGTGGGAGGAAATGCTCACAATGCTTATGAGAAGCAGAAAATCCTTATTGGTCAGACAGCATTTGATGCAAGTACTATGGGTCTGTAGGACATAACCCTTGAAAATTGTCTTTGTTACACAAAGCTGTTATTGTGAATTAACTGTTTCCCTCATTGATTTCTCTTAAGTACCAAGTATAGAAGTTGGTAAGCTTCTCTTCGGAGAACCATTTGGATTTTATTTCTAAATTTAAATAGTAAAATATTTTTAATTTTATTTTTTAACCCACCTACATTTTTATAGTGAAATCTGCCCATTAGATTGTTGTTCTGAAGCCGGGCGTGGTGGCGCACGCCTGTAATCCCAGTACTTGCGAGGCTGAGACTGGAGGGTCCGGGTTCACGGCCAGCCTCAACTACTTAGTGAGGCCCTCCGCAACTTCGTGAGACCCGCTTTCAAAATAAAGTATAAAAAATAGGGCCGGGGGTGTAGCGTGGAGGTAGAACTCCCCTGGGTGCAATCCCCGGTACCGCAAAAAAAAAAAAAAAGATTGTTGTTCTGAGCTTTAAGTACATTGCATTCATTGTACATTGCATTCAGCAAGCTCTTGGATTAAAACCATCGTGAGTACAGTGTATGCTTCATTCCAGCTTTTCTCCTTAGATTGTTTTCTATCCCCTAAAAAGTAAGTATGATGAGGTTTCACTATAATCAGGTAAAATTTGCTTTGGGATGTTATTTTGATGATAAAGTGATGATTCTATAGATGTATGCAGTTATATAAAAAGAGAAGGATGAGTATCATACTCTATCTTTTTGCCTTTCAGGCATTACATTTTGTCAAGAAGGGAAAATTTGGCTGATTTGGAAAAAAAATACAATTGAGTATGCGCCACCATAAAGATAAATCTTATTTTGGAAATATGCTGACCTTAATGTTTTCTTCAAGTTTGCCCTGAGCACCTTGATCGGAATTGGAATATGTCAAGAAAGATTATTATTTGTGTTGTTGTTAGGATATTAAGGGATATCAGTCACCCAGGAGATCCAATTTCTGTTTTTCTGATGAATAGTGTTCAATAACATGAAGCAGTCTTAAGAGTGACTAATATTTCAAAGTTATTTTTTACCTACTCTAACATTTTTTTTATCATTTATTTTTAAGACTTCCATACCTTGAACAAATACTATTATCTGTTGTAGTTTAGAAAGAAGACAATTTCTGATGGATCATTTTCTCATTAGACCATCAGAGTTCTCCACTTTCTTCTGCTTACATCTGAAGCAGTTTACAGAAAAGATAGACATTGTGCCCTGAAATTGAAAGGTGGGCGAATTGTCCCATTCTAATAACATAGGAGCTTCCCCAAATTTCCAGTTTTTGTAAAAGAAGTTCATTTTCTGAATAAAAGGATTTTATTATCTGAGGAAAATTAACTCATCAAGAAAGATTATTATTAGGTGTTTAAACACTAAAACTAATAGATTGATACATAACTTATTAGACAACCGAATCTACTTGCTGAGATCTTTTCTGTAGTCCTGCAATGCCAGTGCTTTCCATGCAGTCTGTTCTGTGCCCAGGTTGGTTACCCCCCTTTGCTTTTCTGTGTCATTTCCTGGCCAGCAGCTGTTGAGTAATTCTAGTTGGAAGCTGGGGAAGAGATGAAGCGAATGTTTTGGTTCCTATAAGTAAGATGCTGCCTAGCCCATTTCATCTCCATGTCCTGTTGATTTTAATATTATTCCAGATAATTGGAAGAAAATATAACAGGTGGGCACCATTAAAACCAGCTCAGAAATATGTTGTTGTTGATAAAGATTTCTTGTCAAGATGTCTTGGATTGCACTTTTGTTGAGGGAAAACAGTGTAAATAGTTGAAGAATGTTGATAAAATTGAAACATTTGGTTATGGAATTGTGTGTGGTGTTAGAGGGTTTCTGTTTGTGAAATGTATGTATTAAAAATAATAAAACTTCAGAAACTAAAATTGCTCTCTCTTTAATGTGTCAATACTTTTGTTGGAATTTTTGAGAAAAAGGATTGTCTGATCAGAAAGGATAGTAGAGATATTCTGAGGTTTTTAAACACCAGAAAATGATTTCAAAGTCACTGCTACATCTAACTAAAACTACACACTTTTGGTGTTATTTAAGTTGTGTATTATATGTAAACTTCCTTTCAACAAAATAAGCATTTTATATAATAAATCTCCCTTTCTCTCTCCTCTCCTTCCCTCCTCCCATACGGATAGTCCAGAATTATTGTTCTTGTTATAGAGAACTCTGTTGAATAGAGAGTGTTCAGAAAAAATAAAAATGGAAATCACAGTTTTGATAAACCCCAAGGCCAGTTATAGCCACAGTGCCAAAATCATCCTGATTTCCCCCTAATACTAGCAGTAATCATAAATGAAATATGAAACATAAGCTTTATGATCTTGTCAGTATGATTCAGTGAAATTAAACCAATCAGCTATAGAAAATAAGTTTAAACTGCTCTGTTTACCTTGAAACAGAGTGTATAATAGCCAATAACATAAGAGGGCAGATCACCTCTTTTTGTGTGTTGGCGGGGATTCTGAAGATTGAACCCAGGGGCATTCTACCTCCCAGCCACACCCCCAGCTGTTTTAATTTATTTTAATTTTGAAACAGGGTCTTGCTAAGTTGCTGAGGGATTCGCTAAATTGCTAAGACTGGCCTTGAACTTGCTCTCCTCCTGTCTCAGCTGCCCAAGTATTGGGATTACGGGCGTGCGCCACCATGCCTGGCTCGGAGTGCTTCTTTATGCTTTATGAAGGAGCTATAACTATTGTGAGCAGCCTTCTCACCACTTTCCTTTTAAGGCCTTCTGGTTTGTCAGTTTAGTATGCATGATAAACTTATAGGCTTTTAAAATTTGATCTGATTTTAATTTTGATTGTAAATAGTCCTGTTTTATAAATGTTTTCTTTGGTTCCTAGGCCTGTAACAACTTTCATAATGAAAAGACTAGATTGTGTGTTTCCTTCATTATAAGCAAAGTGAAAAATCGAGTCATAATTAAACTTCTTATGTCTTTATGGTATTAGCAAGTATATTGTTTGTCCTTCAGGTCTCTTTGGCCCCTTAATTTTGTTAATCATTCTCAGTCAATGGATTGAAGTCCACAGAAATATTAGAACATACGACAAGATGTGGCCACAGGAGGAGAGTCTCCAGGCTAACTGGGTTCGAAGCCTCTGTTGCCACTTCTTCACTACAGGCACGAGGTGTTTTATTTTGTTCAAAGGCTTAAGGACTTGGGATATTGTGACTTCCACTAATGTAATTTATGTAAACAAAATGCTATTGCCATTTTAAAGGAAGTATATTTCTTACAGTGGGGGGAGGCAACCAAAATTAAACAGTGATTTCTAAGAATTAAGTTTAATAGAAGAAAATTCTTATTTGTTCTTTGTGGTTTCCACTTTAAATCTTGCTTATATTATTTTGACTTAAGTTTGGCAAATTGGGCAGCAGTTTAGTTGGTAATTATGTGGGGGGTTTAGTAAAGAGTTAAATCTTGGGAGGAAAAAGAAGTGTGTGTTGCGCTCATTCTTTCCCCGCGCTCGCTCTGCTCTCCACGCTGGGGGCCTATTCAATGTGAAGTGTCTCTGACGACAGTAAGGTGCTATACAGATGTGATATTTGATGTAATGGATTTTTAAGGCCTAGGAACCAAAGAAAACATTTGTAGACTAGGACTATCTACAATCAAAATTTTCAAATACTTTTTCTTCTAGTAGAAACCTTTAGCATTGTAGTAATTATATCAGCACAATCTGGCACTGCTTAGCCTTAGGGACAGAAAAAATTAGAACAATCAAAGCACTTTGTCTCATAAAGTTTAGAAGAACAGCACGGGTCACATCAGTGTTCAAACAGGATTGGCCACCATGGCCCCATTTCTTGGTGATGGTCATCATGTCAAGTGGTCTGATAAACTTGATTACAAATTTTGGTGATATTTTAAAATCAAGTTTAGGATGGTCTCATTGCAATCCTAATAAATCGTTAACTCTAGGAGTGGAGAAGTCATAGCCATGACAGTGATGGATGGAGAGATGCCAGAATTGAGAGCAAGTCCGTGCTTTGCATTATAGTCACATAGTAAATGTTTGTTAAATTGCATCGACTCTTGTACTTATTTTAGAGACAAACTGAGGCTCCGAGAACTTAACTCTACATAAGTTCAAGTAGTTAATGACTAACCAGAAATTAGATCTATATCCCCTCTCCTAGTCCTCAGGACGAGATTTTGGTAAATACTCGGCTAGGTAGCCATAGTTCAGAGGTGAAGTATCCAGGAGCTTTCTTCAGTTTTGCCTTCTGTTTTCTGTTACCATTTGCATGCAGGCTACATTCAGCACATAAGCATACCTGAGAAACTGTTTTTAACATGAACTTTATTTAGATTCTGGAATTAATTTGGGGTTTGGATACCTTCATTGTGTAACTGGTTTCTTTTTCAGTTTTTCGATTCTAAGGGCGACAAATCTGAGTGAGTGACAGAAATAATCTCTGTATTCAGGCGCGGTGGTATACTCCTGTAATCCAAACACCTGGGAGGCTGAGACAGGAGGATCGTAGACTCAAGGACAGCCTCAGCAACTTAGCAAGACCCTCAGCAACTTAGTGAGACTCTGTTTGAAAAAAATTAAAATAAAAATGGCTTGGAAATTTAATGCTCCCGGGTTCAATCCCAAGTACCCCTCTCCCCCAAAGAAAAACTTACTGTAAAGGGAAGAAAATATCAATTACAGGCACATACACTTACCAGATATGGAAATAGCAAGATACCTGTTCGACTTGTATAAAGTACAGGTTTGGGAAGAATGGGTATAATATAAAAACATATAAAAGGAGAAGTGTCTGGACCTTCTGTGGAACAGTGAGTCCCCAGAAGTGAGAGGAGCCTTGTGGGTATGGAACCTATGGAATTTCTTTCCTTTTAAAAACAGATTGAGACATAATAGATGTATGATAAATTGCACATACTAACAAGTACAATTGAGAGAGATTTATAGACAGATATCTCCCCACAATCAAGATAGTAAACACACCACTCCCTTGCTCTTCCATCTCCAAGCAACCACTGATCTCTCTGCCACTAAAGATTAGTTTGCCTTTATTATAAAGCGTTAGGTACATAGAATCAAACAGGATATACCCTCATTCGTCTGACTTCCTTCACACAGCATAATTATTTTGAGACCCATCTATATTGTGTCTCATGGATATGCCCCAATTTATTTATTCACCTGTTGGTGGACATTTGGATTGTTTCCAGTTTGGGTTATTATGAATAAAGTTGCTATGCACATTTGTGTGCAAATATGTGGATGGGTAAAATCTAGGAGTAGAATAGCTAGATCATCTAGTACATGTGTGGTTAGATTTTTAAGAAACTGCCAAACCGTTTACAAAGTGGCTGCACCATTCTTTTGAATGCATGATCCTCCTGTCTCAGCCTCCCAAGTAGCTGGGATTGCAGGCATGTGCCACCACGGCTGGATCCAGTTACACCATTTCATATGCCTAACCACAGTATAAGAGTTCCAGCTCCTTCAAGTCTCTCCTGACATAGTCATTTTAATCTTAGCCATTCTAATAAATATATAGTGGTATTTATTAATGTGTTAGCTTTATATTTCTCTAAAAACAGTGACATTGAGCACCTTTTTGTATCTTGTCATTTGCATGTCTTCTGTTCAGATTTTTTGCCTACATTTTACTACCCCTACCCCATGCCTGGGACCAAACCCAGCGTCTCGTGCATGCTAGGCAAGTGCTCTACCACTGACCCAAACCCCAACCCCTATAAGTTTGTTCTTTTGATCTCATAGCAAGCAATGTCTCCTTACTTCAAGGTCACAAAACATCCTGTGGTTTCTTCTGGAAGTTTTACACTCAGGTTTTACATGTAGGTGTATGATCCATTTTGAGGTTTTTTTTATTTTATTTTGTTTGTGGTGCTGGAGATCGAACCCACGGCCTCACACATGCTAAGCAAGTGCTCTACCACTGAGCTACATCCCCAACCCTGTTTAATGTTAGACAGGGTGTCACTAATTTGCCTAGGATGGCCTTGAACTTGTAATCCTCCTGCCTTAGCCTCCTGAGAAGCTGGTGTTACAGGCAGAACCTAAGGATATTGGCAAATGTATTTCTTTTTCGTGTTTTGGTTTTGGTTTTTGGTACTGGGGGTTGAACCCAGGGGCATTCTACCCCCCAGCCCTTTTTGAAACATGGTCTCTCTAAGCTGCTGAGGCTGTCCTTGAACTTGCAATCCTCTTGTCTCAGACTCCCAAGTACTGGAATTCCAGGCATGCACCACCATATCCAGCTTTGGTAGTAAATCTATTTCTTACCTATATTAGTGGATGAGCAGCTTGCTTTCAATTGAGAGAGAATTTGGGTTTTGAGAAGGAAGTAGATTTAAAAGGTAGCGTAGCTGGGCGTGGTGGTGCACACTTGTAATCCCAGTACTTGGGAGGCGGAGACCGGAGGATCCGGGTTCGCGGCCAGCCTCAGCTACTTAGTGAGCCCTCATGTCCGCAACTTCATGAGACCCGGTTTCAAAATAAAGTATAAAAAAAATAGGGCCGGGGGTGTGGCTCGGAGGTAAAATGCCCCTGGGTTCAATCCCCTGGTACTGCAAAAAAATAAATAAATAAAAAATAAAATAAATAAATAAATAAATAAATAAAAGGTAGCGTAGAGTTGGGCTAAGACAGGAGGATCATAGGTTTAGGCCAGCCTCAGCAACTTAATGAGGCCCTCCGCAACTTAGTGAGACCCTGTTTCAAAATAAAAAATAAAATAGGGCTAGGGGTATAGCTCAGAGGTAGGATGTTCCTGGGTTCAATCCCGAGTACCACATACGTGCACACACACAAAAGGTTCAGTAGCCCTTGCTTTGGTAGAACAGGTGCTAAAAACAGAAGTAATTCTGAGAGGCCTAGCCAGGTCCTTTACACAGGGCACACAAACAATGGCTTGGTCCATTTATGTGCTATATCAGGATATCCAAGACTGGGTAATTTGTAGACAATAGGAATTTCTCATAGTTTTGGAGGCTGGGAAGTCCAAGATCAAGATACCTGGTAAGGGCCTTGTTGTGTTGCATCCTCACATGGCAAAAGAGCAGAAGAAAGTGCCCACTGCTGAAGGCCTTTTTAATAGTGGCATTAATCCACTAGATCCTCCCAGTAGGACCCACCTCCCAACACAGTTGTGCTGGGGATAGTTTCCAACACAAGACTGACCATAGCAAGTACATTCAGACTATAGCAAGCACATTTGAAGACATCCCCTATTTTTAGAAAAAGAAAAAAAAAACCCAGAAATACTTTCTAAAGGAAAAGAGGTATTTGAAACCAGTAATTGTGATTTTTACCTCATTTTTCGTGCATTAATTTGTTGACATCTCTTCCCATTTGCTAAGATCAGTTATAGCTTGAGGAGAACTGTCGGAGTATAAGGTGACATTTTAACAGTCTACACCAGAAATCCATCATTTTATTCACTTCAGGATCTAACTTTGAGATATTTTTGGATTCGAATATGTCAAGCTGTCGGATTTGATAGCGTTGATCTACCCAGTTTGGGCAGAGTTTTCCTTTTTAACTTTTCAAACAGTTTGTCTAGGTGTGTTCCATTTTCGGTTTCTCATCATCTGGTCTGGCGCCGGTATCCCAGGCTTTTGTGGGCTGTTATACTTGATCACTGTTTATTTGAATTCCACACAACCTTGGGGGAATAAGTGCTGGCTACATGTTTCTCTTAGAGAATTAAAATTTGTCGTGGTTTCAGGGTTATCCCTTCCACTAATTAGTAATGGTCCAAGTCGCTGCTTCACATTTTCTTTTCGTCACATTAACAAGTCATATTTTCTTAGGTTCTGATGACACAGCAGGTGATGGATGAGGGAAGTGAAGCCTGGTGAGGCCCACAGGCCAGCATCTCCCCCGGAGGCTTTGGAACCTCATGGTTCTAAAAGTGACTTGTGCAGAGAGTGGGATGCTGGGAGTCCTGGGGGCTGTTGTGAATATTTCAAAAAGCTTGACGGAGATCATACAGTGACTCGCCAGAAGGCTGCACAGTATACCTAAAAGGTCAATTTACTTTTGGCAAGAGTTATAGCAACCATAGCTGTTTCAAGCTGTTCAGAGACACTGGCAGTAGCATGGGCCTTTGATAAATAATATATGAGAACACAAAATATTACCTAATAAGGGCTGTTTATAGATATAACATTTCAAAGCATATGATTAGGGTCATACTGGGTGGAGGTGGACTTTGGTGACGGCAGAATTGGGAAAATTCCATTAAAAAAAAGCCCTCTACTTTTTCTAGTCCTTTTCCTTTTACCTATCATGATACTTTTTGCCTTTTCTTTTTCTTAGCTATCAATTCTCTCCTCCTCCTCTTGTCCTTTCTCCTGCTCTTCCTGTTGCATCATTTCTTAACCTCTGGATAGAGGAAGAGCTCCCTGACAAACTCAGGTGTAAGTTGGCCCTAAATTTTAAAAATTAGTTAAAGGAATAGACACCTATAATTTGCATAAAGATAGTCAATTAATGGAAGAATAGTCTAGAAATAGATACACACATATGGATATGTGTGTAATATATATATATGTATATGTATATTCCATTGATTTTTTTAAAATTCAAAGAATTCAGTGGATAAAGGATAATGTAATAAATGGAGTGGAACAAATTGATATTCATATGAAAAAATTAAAAAACCAAATCTGGATCCTCATACCATACTATGGATACTCATACCATACTAAAAAAAAATGGATCTTGGATATAAATGTAAAACTCAAAATGGATAAATTAGATTTTATTAAAATTAAGAATTCTTGGAGCCAGGCGTGGTGGCACACGCTTGTAATCCCAGTACTTTGGGAGGCAGAGACTGGAGGATCCGGGTTCGCGGCCAGCCTCAGCTCTCTCACTCTCTCCCTGTCTCTCTCTCTCTCTCTCTCTCTCTCCCTGTCTCTCTCTCTCTCTCTCTTTCTCTCCTTAGTGAGGCCCTCTGCAACTTCGTGAGACCTGGTTTCAAAATAAAGTATAAAAAA
>PVJS01013784.1:0-41513 GCA_004027185.1 Glis glis | reverse complement strand
TGTGCATGTATGTTAACACCAAACTGATACTCATTGTGATGTGAGACTACAATGCACCAATAAAAACATGGAAAAAAAATAAATAGAGCTCTGTTTCAAGAGGGTTGGTTTGACAGTGTTGTTTGTAGCAAGGGGTAGGAAGACATGGTAGAGGAAGCAACGAGTAGGATATGGAATTTCCCAAAAGTAGAAGTAATCAGCAAAAGGGAACTCAGTCTGGAAATAGAAAGTAGGAGTCCTCCTTTTCCAAGCAACCAGGAATTGCATTTTCAAGTGCTTTGAATTTGTTGTCATGAGTACGTGCACACGCTCACACAAACAGGGCTGCTATGGACAACCATAGAGACTGTCCTGTACACCTAAAGGAGCCTGTATTCATAGAGCGCCATGGCAATGCTGCTTTCTGACCTGCGCATTGGGACGGTCCTGCTCACAAGAATGCAGAGAAGAGGACTGACTTGAGGGGTGGCTCTCCTCTTCAAATGACCTCACCCTCCCAGGTCCTGTGAAAACTGCAGCTTGCCACTAGAGATTAATTTGTCTAGGTTACTGTTATCTACTCCATCAGTGTGAACTAGTTCATGCAATGTTTCTTCTGTGACTGAAGGATCCAGGATGTTCTGAGAACGCTTGGGAGACAGAAGCCTAAAAAAATTTGTAGACTAAAGATAGGGACAACTGGAGGGTGGATTCTGACAACAAACTTGGCCTATTTCATGCACAGCTGAGTCAAGGGATTCTCTGCTCTGAGCAATGCCAAAGGATTGGGCTGGGGTTGGATGGCAGAGGGCCTTAAATGCTGAGCTAATCTAGGAAGTATGGCGCCATTAAAGATTTTTTAAAAATTAAAATTTATAGAAACAGATCAGTTGAGTCTGCCTGTCTCCAAACATCAGATGTTGAGGTTGTCCACAGACTCCATCCTGAACGTCTCTGAGGAAGGTGTTGTTCTTTTCCTCCCCTTCATCCTTCCATGCAAACTGACTCATCCACATCAACTCAATCCACTACCTGTTTATACACCCACAGTATATATGTGCAGTTACAAGTTTCAGAAACATCTGCTAAAAGTACTATTTTCTGGCTCCCCCTCTCATTTTGAATATTTTCTTTCATTTCCTCCCATTTGCAATGCCTTGGGTGACATTCCTTCAGGAAGTAAACTTTCCAAGTACTGTCATGTTCGAGCCTTAGGAGAGAACTGATGTGGCCGAGAGTGTTAACAGGAGCGCTCTGTATGATGAGAAATGTATGTTTTCTTTACTCTGGCCAAATTTTTCTAGACCAGAAAGTGAAGGTTTTTTAAATATTAGCATGTAGTATATTTAACAAAGTGCTTACTGAAAATCCCACAAAATATGTCTTTGCTACATATTTTTAAAGCGCACAGGCGCTCACCTTGGTTTGTGTAAGCATTCAGTGGTGCATGTTATACTTTACTTTGGCTGATATGATACATATTGGAAGGGTGGCTCTCTTCAGACTCCGGGTAAAGTTGGCAAGCTGTCTGCAAAGTTGGTCCAAGGATAGGGTGACTTGAGTGAGCTCTGTACGAGAGCCTTCACTGTCTGCTGTGCAAATATGTGTCTAAATTCACAGTCCTGCTGGCTATTGAACCAACAGAGGTCAGGAGCTCATCATCTGTTGCTTAGGCAATGGCTGTCACCTACCTTCTAAATGTCCCCTGACCCGTCCATTCCCCTCCAGTCTCTATATTGCCATCATAATCTTAAACAGAAGTTGTGTCTTGTATTGTAAATCCTCCAGTCACTCTGTGGAGTTGAATGGAAGCAATCATTTTCATTGGGAGTCAGGGCACCCCCAGAGAGATAAATCAAACTTTGCACAGAGGGCTGGTTGAGAAAAGGTATTTAGCATCACCAGTGCCTTGGCTTTCCTTTGAAATTTTAAATAATATTTACAAACTGCATGTGATTGATATTTATTGAAAGTAGGCTACTGATCTCTAGGAAGATATCCAAACTTGTTCTGCCATTCAAGGCCCTACATATGATTCAGTGAATTGCTAACTTCCAGAATAATTTCCTGTTTTGACATTACTAGTCTCAGTAATGGACATTGATGATACTAACAAGAGTAGGTCTGTAAGGGGCTTTCAGTCTTTTTGTAGAGATAGATGCATAAACCTGATTCCGAGTGGTTTGAGATGTGCCACAGAGATGTGTGTGAGGTGGGCGGTGGAACAATAGGGGGATCAACAGATCTGCTTTGTTAGCTGCATCATAAAGGGCAGTAAAGAGAGAGGTGAATTGGAGTCAGAGTTTTGAAGTGGAGTTGACAGGGATTGGAGACTCTCTCTTACAGATCCTGATGGAAAATAGGAAGTAGAGGTGGTTCTCGGGTACCCATATGGATGGTGGCACCACTAGGCAGATGGAGAACCCAGTCCAAGGAGCAGGTCTCAGCAGAAGGTAGAAGTTCTACCTTGAACATGTCAAGTGTGAGGAGCTTGTGGGACATTCAAGTTGGAATGAATCCTGGAAGAGATTCCTTGGCTGGAAATGTCAGTTTCTGGTGATCCGTGGAAGACATGGGTGTAAATATTATCTAGAATGAACATATGATATGAGAAAAGATGAGGTGGAATACAGAACTGCAAAGAATATCGTCAAGTTAATTTCTTTTTAAATCTAAAATAAAATTTAAAGCCGGGCGTGGTGATACATGCTTGTAATCCCAGTACTTGGGAGGCAGAGACAGGAGGATCACAGAGTCAGGGCCAGCCTCAGCTACTTTGTGAGGCCTTCCGCAACTTAGTGAGACCCTGTTTCAAAATAAAGAATAAGAAATAGGGCTGGGGATGTAGCTCGGAGGTAGAGTGCCCCGTGGGTTCAATACCCAGTACCCCAAAAAATAAATAAATAAAATAAAATTGGAGAGATTGTTTTCCTATCGAAAAACCTAAAACATAAGAAGAAGCACCATCTGAAATATCTATACATGGAATTAGATAAAAATGGTCATGGCATTTGTACTTAAGTTGAAAATACATCAAAACAAATCAAAAAGCAGGCAAAAAGCATGCCTTTCTGTCTCCAAATCCGTTCACCAACAGTGGCACAGTAGGAAGCCTGACTTAGGATAGCCCTGGTCCTTGCCATCTTTGACCTCTCGGAAGCTAGTTTATATTCATTTCATAGGCCACACATTCTTTTATGAATTCACATTCACATTTTTCCAGCATATCCAGCATTCCACATATCCAGCATTCACATTTTTCACATTAGAATGATATATTATAATTTACTTGGTAGTAATTGTCTTAGTATTATATAAGGCAATTGTGCATCTTTTAGTCATTGGCCTGTTCAAGTCAAAGTCCTATGGCAGTTGCTTCGTGCCTCCCCCTTTTGGTGACAGCAGGATGCCCTTTGGGGTCCAGGAGGATGGAGTGATATGGCCCTTTCTGCTCCCTCTCCTTTTTCCCCTTGACCCAGACTTAGCAGTCTCACCGAGGTGGCTGATAGAGGAGCCACATCCCTCTCTTGAAAAGCCAGCAGCAGGGCAGCAAGATCCCTGGCCGGGCGCTTAGCCCCTCTTAGCCCGAGGCTTTGCAGGCCCTAGGAGGGCCGGGGAAAGCGAGAACCCGATGACCTCGTAAAACACAAGCCCCTCTCTTCACAGAGGGCCGCCCTGTGTGCCGAGGGCTCTGGTTGCAAGCAGCAGGCGCCAACTCCAGTGGGACTCTGGGAAGGAAATCTGGTGCTGACACTACCTCTCGTGGAATTTATTGGAAGGAAATCTGGTACTTACAGAATCAACAGGAGACCGAAGGAACAGGCTTAAAAAAGGGCAGGGACCAAGGGAGCCCAGATGCTGGACCGCACGAAGAATCTGGCCACAATGTTGGGCGTCAGTGCCACTACTCCATGTTGCTCCAAGTGAATCCTGACCATCCCCTCTATTGTGCCTCCCATGAACTGGGAGCTAGGCTGATCACCCTGGTCATCAGGTGACAGGCAGCAGGAAAATGTCTCCCTTGGATTCAAGAGAGGAAAGTAGGGTCCAGCATGTAACCAATATAGAATTACTGCAAACGGGACTATCCCCTAGACAGAAAGGGAATTTGATGTTGTATTGCCAAACAATGACTAATGTTTTACTATCCTCACTTTCAAATATTGCAAATTTGTAAGGGCAGGTCAACAATCCGAGGACTGTGGCATATTAAAATTGGCTACATTGGCTTCATATGGACCGTGGACTAGGAGAGGAAACTCACTCTTCCGGAGCTCATGCAAAGGGTCAGGCCTTGTGCTAAGTGAGTTATATGTGATTGCTGCATAACATGCAATTATTCATTCTTTGACCTTAGCAAATCTTAAGGAAGGAGGGACAGTGGTTACCAAAATTTTTTCCAACCAGAAGGAATGAATGCAGCAACTGAAGACGGCAGAACATGGGTGCTAAATAAAATAATGTATCTAAAAGATGCCATTGTTTGAAATTAGCCCCTTGGACTGACAGGTAATTAACTCTGCCACTCGTTTAATTTCTTGTGTGGACCTGGATACAGGAAACCATACATGGGCGGTAGGTTTTTTTTCCAATCCAATCTCAGAGGAAGTGTAACCGGGTATGAACCAGTGGCACAACTCATATATCAGTGGTCTGTAGAGGGTCTACATAAATCCTTTTCTTTAAGGTTATTTAACTGTTTTGAAAATGGTTTCAACAGAAGTAATTCCAATTGCACCAGAAAGGAAGCCAGAGTCTTAAAGAAAAATATACTCTCTTTGCTGAGCAAGGCAAACATATCAGTATGCAGAGAAACAAACCAGTCTCTTGTGTTTTATTTCCTTAACAAATCCACTGAAACACTTACTTTATGCCTTTAGAAGGCTGATAGACAAAGAATTCTGCGGCCACTAAAAATTAATACCTACACTGGTTTGTAACCACTTTAAAAAGACAGGTTCTTTTAAATTTTTCTCGGTTATTTACAGTATCTTATTATGGGACTTTTCACACATTCTAAACACAATAAATATTTTTGTGCTTTTTTAAAAAAATAGATCAAAAACATACTCTCTGGGGAAGGGTTTTTCTATTTAAGGAATCAGATAACCTAGTATTTTGCTGCATGTTTCTATGCATAAATTAACACATTATCTCACAAACCCAGCCCTTTTTCTAGCCCAAACCCTTCATAGAATAATATTTTTCCAATAAATTCTTAGTGATTTTCAGTCACTATGCATTTTTAAAATTTTTGCTCTTCTAAGAATTAATGTTTAAAAACATTTATATCTATGAAGATGAGAACTTGATAGTATTTAAAGATGATGAATTCAAAGTCATTTGGTTAAACCACCTTCAGTTTTTTTTTGGTTTTTTTTTTTTTTTTGCGGTACCGGGGATTGAACCCAGGGGCATTCTACCTCCGAGCTACACCCCCAGCCCTATTTTTTATACTTTATTTTGAAACCGGGTCTCACGAATTTGCAGGCCTCACTAAGTAGAGAGAGAGAGAGAGAGAGAGAGAGAGAGAGAGCTGAGGCTGGCCGCGAACCCAGATCCTCTGGTCTCTGCCTCCCAAAGTACTGGGATTACAAGCGTGCGCCACCACACCTGGCTCAGTTTTGAGAACTAGAAGATGTGAATGTAGAAACTAGATGTCTCTACCAAAGCACAATTGTTATCTATAATCAAACTGATAATAACTATAATAACCTTGATCCTTTGGGTCCACAGAATCTGATTGTTATCAGTCTTCTCCAACTCTTCACATAACTCACTTCTCTATCTCTTTAAGCTTTTGCTCCAAGGGTCAACTCAGTAAGACCTTTTCTGGTGACTGTCTTAAACTGAGACTCTCCCTCCCCTGGCCAAATGTCTCATCCCTCCTTTCATACTTTCTAGTTCCCTCGTAGGATTTGCCTGACATGGTTTACTTTTTTTTTTAAATTCATTTGTTTGCAGGTCTCTCCCCTAACTTAAAGGGAAGCTCCATGAGCTTAGAGATTTTGTTTTGTTTTGTTCCATCACATGCCCAGTACCTGGGACATAGCAGTGCTCAATCCACATTTGTAGACATACAAGCTAAGGCAATATTTGTTTGAAGATTTCTGCTTACAAATATTCCCTACCACCATGGTGGTTTAAGAAGCAATTTCACATCAATTATTTTATTTGGTAATTTTTATAACAGCATCGTATTTTTCTTTGGTACTGGGGATGGAACCCAGGGGCATTCTATCTCCGAGCTATACCCCCAGCCCCACTTTATTCTTTATTTTGAAACAGGGTCTCACTAAATTGTGGAGGGCCTCACTCAGTAGCTGAGGTTGGCCGCGAACCTACAATCCACCTGTCTCAGCCTTCCAAGTACTGGGATTACAAGCATGTGCTACCACACCTGGCTAACAGCTTTGTATAAATCCTTTCTTAAAAAGAAAGGATTTTTATCTCAATTCAGATGAGGAAGCAGAGGCTCAGAGTTTCTTGAATTGGGTAAAACCAAGGGGTTAGCAGATCAATTCCCTCCCTTGAAGTGCTGCTTCTCTTCAAGTCAGGAATCTGTCTGGCCATAGAAATTAACGCTCCCTGTTAAGCATTGTTGGTCAGGTCTCGGAGCAGTGGATTCTAGAACAGAAACAAGAACAGAATTTGGAGGTATCATATGTATTTCTGATAAATAAAATAACCCATGATGGATAGCTCTCAAGGGCATGAAACCTCACTTCCTCTCTGCTGGAACCTGCATTTGCTCACCTCCTGAAAGTGGAAGAGTGAGCCACGTTAAGGCATTGAGATGGGTGCCCACCTTGAAGAGCCTCCAGCAAGCCCTCCTCACGACGCAGCTGAGCATCATCCCTGCATGTACTTTAGTCCTTTCTCTATGCAATTTCTATTTCATGCCGTGTTGTGGTGAGGGTGACACTTCACATATATAAAAATCACAGACCCTCAAACAAGCAGAACCAGACCGAACTTGAGGCTTACGGTGGTTCAGAATTTCTTTGAAGAAAATTGTTCTATCCCCTCTTCGATGAATATGGGCTAATGGTACTAAGTCCTGATAAATTAATTAGATGATACAAGTGAGGTACTCACTGCCTTAGGTATTATTATGGATCTCCTGTATCCCTCCTACTAGATTGTAAGATCATTGAAGGCAACACACTTTACTGGCTTTAGCAGTTTCCTAGAGCTGACATAGCAAAGAACCATAAAGGGGTAGTTTAAAAAATAGAACTTTAGTAGCTCATGGTTCTGGAGGCTGGCCACCCCCTCTGTTGTGCCTCCCATGAATGGGAGCATCCAGTCTGACTGCCCATGTCTTGCCTGTGTCCTGGTCACCAGGAGACAGACATCTTGGTCTCAGACCAAGATGTGCACAGCCTTGGTTCCTTCTGAGGGTTACAAGGAAGAATCTGTTCTGGGCTGTCCCCTGGCTTCCAGTGGTGTGCTGGCAATCTCTGGTGCTCCTTGGTTTGCAGAAGCCTGATCTTTGCCTTTACTTTCATATCATGTTCTCCCTGTGTGTGCATCTGCGTCCAAATTTCCCCTATTTATAAAGACACCAGTCATTAGGTGCCTGCTCTACTCCAGTCTCACCTCATTTCATCTAACAACATCTGCAATGACCCTATTTTCAAATAAGGCCACATTCTAAAGTACTGGGGCTTAAGACTTCAACATATGAATTTGGGGGGACACAATTCACCCTATAACACTGGCCTCATCACCTTTGGATTTGTAGTATTTGACCTGCACTTAGTAAGTGTCAGGGCATGGTTGCCAAATCCATTCAATTTAAAGAAACTTCTCTAGAAGATTCAACAATGGAGACACTTTGAGCAGACAAGTGGAGTTTAAAAAACTGCTTCTCCATCCGAGATTCACCAAAAGAAGAAGCTCCCTTCCAGCTAGTCCCTCGCTGTGCTTTGTGTCGGGTCCTTGGATCAGGATGGCACATCATGTCAAGATGGATATTTTCCTCAGCACTTTCCAAGTAGGATACTTGTGGGTAGATAGCAGTGATATCTTTACCACTCATAACAACATTTAAAATGTTTATTCATCTAAAACTCAGGACAACTCTGTTCTTTTAAAAAATTTAAGTGCAATCTTAATTTCATAAATGTGATCTCATATTTATGTTAATGAAAAAGAACATTTCTCCTTAAAGGTGTTTTACATCCTTTCTAGTTTTTGTATACTGTGGTTATAAAGTAATGAAGTTGGCTCCATCATCTATACATATTATATATAGGGTACTGTATTTCCATGAAAATTTACATTTAAAAATTTTAGTATCTTAATTGCAATGCTATACTTTATACATCCATATTTTTAAATTGATATTTCTTCTACATGTCAGAACTTTTGAGGTTGATTTTCTGGCTATATATATTTATTTAAGCAGTTAGGGATGCATTTAAAATGTATTCTCTAAGTGGTCAGTGCTAAAATTTTGAGTTGATACCTCTCAGCTGTTGCCATGATGGGAACAGGACTGCTCGTAGAGTTTGAGATCTTATAGAAAGGCTGGAAATATTTTTTGAATGAATGGATATGTGGTATTAGGGGTAAGAAGTAAAGTCATTTCTTTTAAACTGCATTTGAACCAATGAAATCAACCACCCACAGTAAATATAATACTATATCAAAACCCGTGAAAATAAGTTTTAATTTTTTATATGATTTAATTTTTCTATGAGTTGGGTTTCCTATAAGTTGAATTTTCTTGTGACACCTGGCTGTCTCCTAAATCTCCTGGATTGTGGCCAGTGATTTTAAGTGTTCTAGAATAAAAGGAGCCTCTAAGAAAGGCAGGTGGAGAGAAGATGGGGAACGAGCATACATTTGCATAGGGCAGGAAGGGCACTACAACATCTGGCCGTGGTAGCTGACTGGGTCCATTCGTTAGTGCTCATTAAATTCACTTTAATGCATGAACTATTCTGAATGTGTAAATGCTACTTGGGGTTGGTTGCTTTTTCCCAGACCAATGGCATTGACTTTGGGGGTCTATGCCTGGTTGTTTACTTGCCAATGGCATTTGACCCAGGGTCAGACCTGTAGTTAACCCTTTCCTATAGGTCAAAACCGAATTAATATGGTGAGAATTAAATTGGAAATGAGTCATCTGTAGAGCAGGTGTCTCTTGTGAAGAAAATGCTTCAGGTGGAAACATTTTAAGGTCTGTTCCTGGGCCATCTCCGAAGAAGCCTCAGAGGTCAGGGAGGCAATTCCAAGGCATCCCACATGGTGCGGGCCTAGAGAGGAATGTAGCAGGTGCCCACCCGGGGCGGTTTTCTCAACAGCTCAGGAAGATTTTCAAAGAGGTCTCTTTTGGAGATAATTTATTCATATATTCATGGGCATTTGTCTTGGGCATTCATTGTGGGCTGATTCACTTAGAAGTTGCCCTAAATGATTGGATCTTTACCCTTTGCCCTTACCTCCCACCATCAACCACTGACTTTGATTTGAAGAAAGAAAACATTGCATATTTCACTTTCTTTTTTCTAGAAGATGAAGAAGATGAGGAAATGGTGGAACCCAAAGTTGGCCATGATTCAGAACTGGAAAATCAAGACAAAAAACAGGAGGTGAAGGAAGGTATGATGTGGAAGAGAAATTATGCAATTAATTTATTGTTTTGTTTTCTTTTACCAACATAAGGGATAATAGAAGTAAATAAGAATTGAATTTATATCCTTGATATGAAGGGTTTTCTATGATTACTCAACAGATTATATCTAACAGCATAAAATGTCAAAGCAATTGTCATTTATTTCTTGACTGATAAAAGCAAATGAAATGGAAACCACCTGCAATTCCAATCACAATTCCAATAAAGTTAGTACTAAAGATAAATTAAGACATTATCAATTGTCATGCTCTGTAGTTCACTCCACCACATAATCCCAATGATAATAGTAAAGAAAAGAAGCATATATAATTATTTTATCAATAAATTCTGAAGTTTTTTCATATATTTTACATAGAATCAGTAACAGTGATCATTACTATTAACTGTACTGTTCTAAGTTTTCTTCCACAATTCTGCCCATGTGAGGAGAAGCGACCTCTCACATATTCCAGTGATAGTCGTAACTAACATTTATTAGGGATTTATGATCTACTTGGCTCTCTCCTAAGCAGTCTAAAAATGTTTTCTACTCCTTTAAACATCCTGTTGAAGCATATAGTATTATTATCCTTATTTTATTGGTAGGCAACTAGGAAGAGAGAGGTTTAAAAATTTACCCAAGGTTACATAATTTATAAGTGCGTGAGCCAAAATCTATGGTTTAATCCAAAGCCTGTACATTTTGCCACAGTGTTGTACTCATAACACTTCCTTGCAACTTTTTTTTTTTACTACTTTGAAACTCTCAACCCATTGAGACAGAAGGGAATTTTGAAATTGTCATTCTTACTGGCAGATGGAGAGTAATACTTGAGAACTGATTGTAGATTAGCCAGGTTCTCCCATATTTCCAACTGAGTTTCTTAAATATAGATCAACATAATTCTAGGAGCTCATTCAATTTGCAAATTTAGGGCTGGCACATAGTCAGCACCAGGGACTTTTGTAGAAATAGGTGCATATTGATCACATACACTTAATTCAATCCATTGCTCTCTCATGAGAAAAATATGTGTAGCCTGAACACCTATTGCAAATCACATCCAACTACGTTTAGATTTATGCATAGACATCATACTGAGTTAAATGAGACAATTTTTTAATTGCTAAAATTACCTCATATTAAGAATCATTTGAAATTGAGCATGTGTGTGTTTAATTTTGTTTTGATTTGTTTTATGCAATTTCAGTTATCTAAAAGCCAATGCAAGCCAGGCATGGTGGTGCATGCTTGTAATCAGGGTACTTGGGAGGCAGAGACAGGAGGATCGCAGGTTCGCAGCCAGCCTCAGCTACTTAGTGAGGCCCTCCACAACTTAGTGAGACCCTGTTTCAAAATAATTAAAAAATAGGGATGGGCATGTAGCTCAGAGGTAGAATGCCCCTGGGTTCCATCCCCAGCACCGCAAAAAAAAAAAAAAAAAATGCATGATAGTGATAAAATAGCACAGCCTCTGGAGCCAGACTCCTCAGGACCAAATCTTGGCTCTGCCATTTATTAACTGTATCATCACTACTGATTTAGTTAGCTTATCTTCTCTTGGCCTCAGTTTCCCCATCTGGTAAGAAGAGATAATACCTACTTTCTAAGGGTATCTTTTATAAGATTCAAAGGGGCTAGTATGAAACAATTTGGCACAAAGTAAATCTTTATAAAAGTTTGCCAAATTATCATACCTAAGCCCCAGCAAAATAGATGCAAAGTCCTATGAACACTTTCAAGAACTACCGTCAACAAGGCACTATGCCTGGTCTCAGGCATCAGTGGGGTCAAGTGCTGTCTAGTTCTGGGATGTGACTGAGGGCAGGAAGAAGATTCAGCATCTTTAGCAATATCATCCACAGAGAGCACCAGGATTACTTCTTCTGAGAGATTCTAAGTGATTTTGATGGAAGAGATTTCACATTTAAACTTCTACTAAAAACATCTTTTTTTTTTAAAAAAGAGGCCAATGAATAGAATATTATTATCTCAGGTATAGCATGGGATGAAATAAGTCAGGATCTATTAAAATTCTTTTTCCTTTTACAAAATGTGCTTAAAACATATTGGGTGATAAGGATCCAGGGCAATTTTTGTGGGTCTTGGGGTAGATTCCTTGTCACCACTACCACCCCCAATCTCAATTTCCAAATCATCTTCCCTGGCAAAGAAAAGCAAGCTCCTTCTTAAGTTCCAAGCAAACACGCCCTTCAGTTTTAAATGTTACTCATGCTTCATGGAATTGATTAAAGTCATGTTAAAAGTCAGAAAGAAGTTTGTAAGAACATTTCCTGTTACTGCTGCACTGTGTGCCTTATTCTCCATTAATGGCTTTTCTGCAAATTAGCACATAATGGGTTAAAAGCATGTTTATGTTGGCATCAAACTATCTGGCCTTTTTTTTTAAAGCAAGACAGTATTTTGCAAACTTTTAAAAGAATCTCTTGCAGATATAATCGTGGCGCCATTCACACGACTGCATGGTAGTCAGAGCTGTGTCAGCACTTCCATTATGAACCCTGCGTTTCAGGGATTTATTACTCAGCCATAAAAATTTGCTCTGGGCTGAAACTTGACATACACAGTTTCAAACCAGGGAACACATTTTTGAGAAATCTGTTTGACTTTTTTTTTTTGGAATGAAGATCAAAAAAAGGGGGATGACTGAGAAATGGGGGGAAATCAGTGCTCACTAGCTTTTGATATTTTTGTCCATGTGACATCAAAATGCATTAAACAGTATAGAAATATAGTTTTAATTTTTTCCATAGTACAGTAGGGAAAAAACTGCAGATACATTTTAGGTTTTAACCAAGATTTAGGAAATGTCTGTACGTCAGTATCCTAGTGTCTTGATGTTTAGTTTCAGAACAACAGACTCAGAACCCTAACTTTTGTAAATACAGCTTAACTCATAAGCCTCACATTAACTCCAGAGAATGATGTCCTTCCTTGTGAGTTTGGCTTAGTTTCCTTGCAGATGTTTATGAACTGGTTTTACTGTAAAATTCCGATCAGAGCCACCGTCCCTATTTAATCGGGTGTTTTTCCTGTTGTGTGTTTATTTTTTTGCCTTTTAAATATTCTTACAAAATATTTTAACTATATTGAAATTTAATGCTACATTATAAAAACATGGCAAGACATTTCCGAAGTAGATTTTTTGTTATTTATAGAATACTTTATTGGTTTCTGTAATCAATCCCATGTAGATAAGACCTTACATATTTAATACAGTGCATTACTCCTATACAAATGGAAAACAATTTAAGTTTAACATTTCTAAACTAATATGGCTGTTAATTTGAAGTAGATATTTTAAAAATAGCTTTTCACCTAAAATGAGATATAAAAATATGCAATATAAGTTGTAAACTTTACTATGAACTTTATATTCTTATAGAAAACAAAAATTCTAAGAACCCTAGAAACGAAGAGATACAGAATATAGTAAGGTCAATTAAAGAAAAATTGATAAAGTACATATTAGATCGATAAGAAAATCAAAAAGACACAGCAAGTAGGATAGAATCATCTTGAAAGATATACTAAAAAGTATTTTTATATGTAAAATTTAAATAAATTGATATTTATATAATAAAAGAATAAAAAAGGGACTCTAAAAATTTATACTAGATTTTAACTTTGCAGGCTGCAAATCCATACAATTAATCTTCTAAATTTTAGGTTTCATGAGTCTGGTACATTTCTTTCATACCTGTTATTAAAACTAAATATAAGTGTTTGGGCAAATTTTGATTAATTTGAAAATATCTTGTCATTTGGATTATATGTAAGTCATACATCCATGTATATTACTTTTCATAAAGATTTTTTACAGGCACTTTAAATGCATGAAGTATTATTAACTGTCAGTTCTTGAAAGAAATATTCCACGTTTTATGTTATAAAACCAAGCAAACAAAAAACCTGTTATAATAGATTTTCTGCTTAACTTATAAGAAAAATAAATTAGTCATGCCTGTATTTTGTTCTGGTTTGCCTTTTGCTATTAAATTTTTTCCTGTCTTTTTATATAGTGAACGTGTTTAAAATATAACTCATTAGGTTTCAGGGATAGGGAAAAACTGCAGAAACAGATATTTGAGAGAGAATTTGGGGTCCATCCTGGAGTGAAGCAATTCAGATGCTTTTTGTTTATGCCTGTAGTTTGAACTTTGTGAATTCCATTAATCAACCAATTTCTTTTTTATGTCTAGAAAGGTTTTATTTCTGAATAGATCTTTTAGTTGTGATTCCTGGATACTCCATTATTTTTCATTATATTATAACAATGCTTATCAATTTAAAGATTTTTAAGTAATGGGAAAGTTTTTTATCTAAAATAACTATTGGCCCTATTTAATTTGTACATCGAATATTGTTTATGACTTTTAAAAAGTACTCATCTGCACATGCATGTTATTATTTTGTGCAAACAAATCATGTCATTTGATCTCTGTTAGACATCAAAGCCTAATATAAAATATATCCTTTGTTTTGCTTCAGTAGCAATTTAATTTCAGGCCAAATATTGTATTGTCAAGCATACTATCTGGAGAGGCTACTGCTTCACCTACCTGAACTTGGCCTCTGAAAGTACACTTTGATCAGCCATTTATGTTTCTCTTAAAGAAGAGGTTGTGTGTCTTGAAAGCTGAGATCAAAGTGACAATAAGCTGCAGGGAAGAAAAAAATTACAGAAAATTACAGATGCTATTTTTTATTCAAGGTAATGGACCTGTAAGGAAAGATACAGGTGAAATAGAAGTGACTCAAAAAGATAAACAGAGACTAGGAAGATTTTTTTATATCACTAAAGAAGGAATAAAGGGGAAATGTTCCTTTATCTTTGCTTAACATTAAGTGTGTCTCAAGTCATCCATGAACAGTAGCTAAGTCCCAGTGAGTCTTTTTAAGTAAGACATTCTTCTTGGACCATACTGTCCTTGTTTGGTGAGGTTTATTTATTTATCTGACAGAATTAATCAAAACAAAATGGACCTAGCATTTTGTAGTTTTTTTTCTTTCTGCTTTCTTATATTTAATAGTTTTCTTATATTCTTGAGTGAGATAATTCAAATGTCTCCAAGGAGTTTTAGAAAGTAGACTAATAAATCACCACTTCATTACTAATCACTGACAGCTTAACTATTTGACCAGGATATTTATCTTTACCCCTTAAGCCAGACTTAAAGTTTAGCTATCAGTTAGGCATGGTGGCACACGCCTGTAATCCCAGTACTTGGTAGACTGAGACACAAGAATCACAGGTTCAAAGCCAAACTCAGTAACTTAGCGAGACCTTGTTTCCAAAAGAAAAGTAAAATAGGGCTGGGGAATGTAGCTCAGAGGTAGAATGTCCCTAGGTTCAATCTCCAGCACCACACCACACACACACACACACACACACACACACACACACACACGTTTAGATATCATTATATACCCATTTTATAGATAAAACAGCGACTCAGAGTTTCAATGAATTGATTAAAGAATCAAAACTAGTAAATGGCAGGGTAAATGTTTGATTCTAGCTTAGTTTTATGGAGATCTTCATGTTATTAATGGTTTTTAACCAGTTCCTCCAATTCCTAGACAAAATCTAAGGCTACACATTGCCAAACTTTATTTTTTATATTTCTCAAACTGGAATCTGGGCAACACCACACGGTAGAAGTTGATGAGGGTTTTGGAGCATGCCAATACATACTGACAACTTCAGGGCTCTGGAGACTTATGAATTGTGAAGGTCTTCTACTGTAGTTGATGAATCATGTTTTGCCATAATATTACTGAACAGCATTTCTTTCTCTCTTCCTTTTTTGTGATACTAGGAATTGAACCCAGGGACATTTTGCCTCCGAGCTACACCCCAGCCCAGTTTTATTTTTTATTTTGAAACAGGGTCTTGCTGAGTTCTGAGAGCCTCGATAAGTTGCTCAGGCTGGTCTCAAACCTGCAGTCCTCCTGTCTCAGCCTCCCACATACACCACCATGCCTGGCTGGACAGCATTTCTTAAGGTGTGAACCAATTACATCAGAATCATCCTAGTTTCTTGAGCAGATTAATGGGTGTCCATACCCCCCTGAATCATGGTCTATGGCAGAGAAGAGGAACCCAAAAGGATAAAGTTGTTATGAACATTAGAAACTTGAGATCCATTGCCATGACACTGCAGAAGGGCGTCCTTATAGTTCAGGTTTCTTAGGACAATGGCTTTGAGATACTACTAATCAAATCAAGCAACATTTCTATAACATATGATGCTGCAGGTGACTGTCCCTAAAGACTCCTCTGACAACATGGCCAGATAGAAACTGGTCCTGGTTATGGGGGTGGTTGTGGAAGTGTTTGGGAAACTGCAGGTGAGCGATTGCACCAAGGACCCCAGCTGTGGTTTTAAAGTCAGACTTCTTCCTGGAAGGTAAATTTCAGGAGCTGATGTACTACTGAAAGTAATCAATCAAATGTTCAGTGAAGGCTCTCTGCCAGAGAGCTGAACTGGAGTCCTGAAGAACCACAAAATTTCAGCTGACAGTTTCTGCCCTTGAGGATATTTCAGTTTGGGGGAATTCCTCATCCTTTCCCTACAGTTTTATGCAAAACCTGCTGCTGGAAGTGTATGTAACCAACTGGTAACTCTGAGGCAAGCTAACTTTCAGACTGCATGACACACTGCTAGTCATTTCATCTCTCTCTGTCCCATTTTATATCTTCAAATTTAGCTTGATAATATTAATCATGCTAAAAAAGTAAAACATAAGAACAGTTTCAGAGTGTTTCATAGAAGCATTTATATGTTTCATGTTTAATGGCAGAAGGTATCTTGGTGACAAATGGGTTTGGAAAGACATATTTCAGCTCTTAAATGGAATTATATAACAGTGTTTGCCTTAGCAACTAGCCATCCAAAATAAAATGAATTTACCCAATAGAGAGAGGAAAGGTGCTATCTGGATCATATGATAATTATTTAATATATGCAGCTTAATGATGGTATCTAATATTCATAGTTTTATAAATGTATCTATTATGCTCTATTTAAGCTGTCTTCCAAGGTCAGTTCTAAAGCAAATAACATCTAAAACTGATTGCTAAAAACACACTAATCTGTTTTCAAGTTTTTGAAACAATACATAGGCCAGATATGAAATCTTTTTGTGAGAATTTCTAAAAAAGCCTTTAGCATGAATTTGGGAACATTTTAGAATCCATATAAACAATGGTTTATTTCACTGTGTTTCATAGCTCCCTTGATAAGCAGTTATCTTTGGATTTCTCAGGAAAAGTTTTTAATTGTCCATTTTTTCTTTCCTAACAATCTCTTTTACATAAAAAGCACCTCCAAGGGAGCTGACAGAAGAAGAAAAACAGCAGATCCTTCATTCCGAGGAATTCCTCATCTTTTTTGATCGAACAATACGGGTAATTGAAAGAGCCCTGGCCGAAGACTCTGACATCTTTTTTGACTACAGTGGTCGAGAGTTAGAGGAAAAAGATGGGTCAGTTTCTTGTGTGTATGTAAAAATATATAGTGTCATAAGTTATCTGCTATGCTGGGGGTTTTATTGTTGTTGCTTTAAGAGACAGGGTCTTGCTATGTCCCCCAGGCTGGACCCAAACTCTTCAGCTCAAGTCATCCTCCTGCTCAGCCTCCAAAGTGCTGGGGCTGCCAGCACTTACCACCATGCCCAGCTTTATCTGCTGATTCTAAATCCATTTATATATTGACTAGGCAAAACTCAAATCTAGAAAACCAGAGGTGGATGAAATTCCAGGATTAATCTTTCCAAACAGATTTGACTGTGGGTTTTGGTTATAACTTCTGGCTTAAAGTTTCCCTGTAATTATCATGTGCCTTCGTGAAATGCTTTTAAACTTGATATCTGGACAGTCCAGGTGATAGAGACTGGCAGAGTCACATACATTGTCCTTTGAGAAAACATTCTTATAGTCAACAAAAGGAGATTTGTATTATATCACTCGATCTATTCTTGATGTCTAAGCAAATAGGAAGCTGAGGAAAATAAACATGAGATATAAAAGGACTTAGCAGAAGTGAGAGACAACAAAGAGACTGGAAAATTTTTCTTCATTTTGGTCCTGTAAGAGTGTGTGTGTACCTTTTAGAAACACCTGTGATAAGGAGATATTTACAGATAAAATAAATAAACAATAAAAATACTAATTAATGCCGGGCATGGTGGCGCACGCTTGTAATCCCAGTACTTTGGGAGGCAGAGACCTGAGGATCCGGGTTCGAGGCCAGCCTCATCTTGCTCGCGCTCTCTCTCTCCCAGTTTCTCTCTCTCTCTCTCTCTCTCTCTCTCTCTCTCTCTCTCTCCTTAGTGAGGCCCTCCACAACTTCGTGAGACCCAGTTTCAAAATAAAGTATAAAAAAATAGGGCAGGGGGTGTAGCACGGAGGTAGAACACCCCTGGGTTCAATCCCCGGTGCCGCAAAAAAAAAAAAATACTAATTAATGAAAGCAAGGGGCTTCATATGACTTTCCCTGTGACCATAGTGTATGTTTTGGAAAAATATGCCACCATCGTGGCATACTAGGAGGCACTTTATAAGCCTTATAAGAAATAGGCATAGCTGGGGTTTTTTTAGTAACAGATTTCTTTTGTCCAAGAACAATACGTGAAAGTAGGATCACTTGGCTTTTTCATTAGATCTGATTTTTTACTATTTCTAAAATTCAAATGCTTTCTTAAAGAACATCCTATCATCATTGAGGATGCTCAAAAGAACATAGCAGAGACTCTGAAAACAATTTCAAAAGGGAGTTCTGAGAATGTTCTCAACAGTTGTCAGCATCGTTAGACTACTTTGAAGAGACAGCAATATTTCCAATATATGTGCTCTGCAATATTTGTTCTCTTTTTAAAAGCCATTACTTATGGCTCAGTTGATCTGGTTGGTCCTAGTGTCCTCTGAGTGCCTGGCCAAGCACTAGGCTGGTATTCTGGCAGAACTTGAATGCATGTACCTCTTTCCTGGGTTTGTAATGATATAGCTGAAGATGAGTTAGCAGGGAATAAAAGTTGACATAATAGGTCAGCTAATTAGAACCCAAATAAGTAGGCTGAAGCCAGGTCACCCAATATAGGCTGAACAATATAGGCTAAATGATATGGGAGTCAATCCAATGGAATAAAACAAATGACCAAAGGAAAAGTGAATGCAGAGGAATTTCTGGATTGAAACTTGAGCAATTTAGGCAACTTTTTATTCAGATCCAGTAGCTGTTGGCACAGAACAGGCATTATTCAATATCAGCACACAGTCTCCTGGAGCAACCGTATGACCAACACAGGCAAGGTTCTCCGAAGGACGTGTTTAGAGGCAGTTGAATGTAAGCCAGGTAAACGCTGGCCAAAGTGTAATCCTCCCAGATCTAAATGCTGTTTGGGTCCATGGAAGGAATGGTAAGTATCTGGAACACATCTGGTGAGTTCTTCACTCTCCACCATGCCTGTCTTGTGGTGGAAATTGTTGTCTTCTTACTACTGAGCAAGAAGATAACCCTAGAACCAATGGGAATTTACAGATTGATAAAAAAAACATACATATCTTTTCTGGTCTAATGACAGATAAGGTGGCATTGATATCAAGAATTCCCTTTTTTGCTGTGCTCCCTTGATAGCAGTGAAATGTCTCATAAACCCAGCTTTAGGCTGGATCCAAGCAGAGGGAAGAGAAGGCTTTAGGACTGGTCAAGGGGGGAACAAATTTGACACTTCATACCAGGCTTAGAAAACATGCCAGAAACTTTTCTGGGCCAGGTTAGAAAGAGCTTTTCACAAAGGATGCCATCTTTAGTCCATTTATTTATGATCAGAGTTTGCCATCTAGGTTGATGTGTTGGCTTCAGAGAGTATTATGTTTGCCATTACACTGTTTCAGTGTGAGCAGCATAGAGATGAAGGCCTATTCTGAAGCATCATATTTATCTCTACTGTTCAAACCCTTCTAGGGATGTCCAGGCTGGAGCCAATCTTTCTTTCAACCGTCAGTTCTATGATGAGCATTGGTCTAAGCATCGAGTGGTCACTTGTATGGACTGGTCTCTCCAGGTAAGAATTATTGCTGACATAGGACAGACTGGGCTTGTATTCTTATGGAATTTGTATAAAAAGTAACAGATGTATTTTTCCACTCGGATATGTTTATTAACCTGCAATTCTCTTCTCAATGCCTGTTGGTTTTCTTTCTCATTTCGCTGAGGTTTCAGTCTTAATTCTCCCCTGGGTTATTGGTATTTATTGAATATCTATGTAGCAAGGAGCAAGATTATTCTCTCCATAAAACTGCTCTCATGAAGGTCACTGATTCTCTACTTTTCAGGTTCTGTGGATATTTTGAACTCATAGTTTGCTCTAACATCTCTTCACCAACCGGCTTAGTTGACTTCTCTATACTTACGGTAACAACCTCGCTCCATTGAGTTCTCTCTGTTCAACTATACTATCTTCCAGTTCTCTAACTTCTTTGATCATGCCTTCAACCTCTACCCTTCTTCTCGACATGCTACCTGGGAGAGGTCTTTTCCACTGCTAGGAGTTCAACCAAGCATGAACAGCCTATTTGTGTCTCCTACCCAGTTTCCCTCCTGAATTCTACTTTGTACATCAGACAGATCCATTCAGGTGGCCCGTAGAATTTAAAACTATTCATTAACTCATTAATCCCATATGTCCCAAATCCTTTTTTGCCTACTTTATTAGCTCATGTAAAAGATATCACAATATACCCAAGGGCCAAAAGCAGACCTTTCATCAATATTACTGACTCCTCTCCTTTATCATCCAAACCCAGCTTATTATCAAGACTGCTCGTTTTTCTAATCATCTTATATTCATCATCTTATACCTAGAAGGTTACTATTGTCAACCTTCTAACTGTACTTTCTACCTCTATTCTTATCCATTTACAGTTTTCCCTCCAGACATCTAATCAATCTTTTTAAAATACAAATCTAATCACTGGATTACAAAAACAGGCAAATTTGCCAAAAGTTGATATGATGAATGGGCAACCCAATGAGTTGACAATCTACAAACACTATGTCCAGCACTGATCACTTAAGTAATGTTCACAAAGGGGCCTAATCTAGCTGTGAGGAGATCAGAATTTTAATCCAGTGGTCTAATCCCTGAGCCCATGTTCTTAATGACATGACATAATAGTAATGAAGGAAGCAGGAACAATTAGTCCTAGGCACATATGCACAGCACAGTTTCTGATTTTTTGCAATCTATGCTTTTATTAGAAATACTAATCATAGCTAGCTTTTAATTTGTATATCTTAGATGCTAAGCACTGTGCCAACTTTATCGTATTTCATCCTCACAGAAATCATATGAGACAGCTACTATTAGTATTTTCATGTTGCAGTTGAATAAACTGAGGCTCAGAGAAGCTAAGTAACTTGCTAAAAATCACTCATCTAGGATGTAATAGAGTGGGGATTTAAACACAAGCCTTTCAGCATTCTAAGGGGCATGTGCTTAACCACTGTCTCCCACAAAGGGCTTCTTTCAAATCTGAAACCAAGAGATCCTATAGGTGCTGAACGATATGGGGCAGATGGCAGGTGCTTTAAGAGTTCAGTGGAGGTTAGGAACTCTCACTGCTCAGGCAGGGCGTTTCAGAAGACTGGGATTTAGGGAAATGGAAGGGGGAAAGGATATTGTAGGCAGAGCAGTAAAGGGATGATGAGAAGAGTCCCATTTAATCCTGTTGAAGAACTGAAGAGGAGTGTAATCCCCCACGTCTGGACTGTCATCAGCCACCAAGCAGAGGAGGGTTCTCTCCTCTTGAATTCCCTTTTACATCCAAGCAACAAAGCGCACAGAGTATGATCGTGCAAAGACTAAGACAAGCAGGGTTTGCCTGACTTCTTCCCGCCAGTGTGTGGGTGGTCTGTGAGCACGCACAGAAATCATATCCAAGCCTGAGGAAACACTTAGCTCAGCTTGTTCACTTGTTCAAGGTCTGGGAATTACACAAGAACCCTATATGACACATCCTCAGCAAAGACACAAGCTAACATGTTCCTGGTCAGCTGATAATGCTCCCCAAGGAGGCAGCAGGGCCAGCATTGGTGAGGCTCATTCCTGCCTCACCTCAGCATGTGTTGGACTCTATGGCCCATGGGCATGCTTCTACATGGGGTCCTGTGTGAAGTTTGTATTGGACAAAGTCAAACTGGAAATGGCAGAAACTCTACCACAGAGAGACTACATTTATTTTGCCTCATTTTTGTGTAACCTGCCCATCTATGCTGTGACAAAGAGATTTGCAATTCTAAAAAATAAATTCATTTTATAGAGGTATATTAAAAATAAATTGGAACCCCCAACTCCTGCCTCATAAGACTTTTATGGGGTTCAAAGGACCAGGTTTACATACTTATGGGATGAGAAGACTTTCTGAGTGGATCTAGATGCAACCCAGTGACATTAAGAAGTGCTTCACTAGGCCCCAAGACCACTGTGGCAGGAATACCTAGCATGATTTTTGGAATAGAACAGAATGGGACCAAGGGTAGAGAAAGAAAGACTATTAAGATTTCTGTGTAGCTTCGCCTTGATCTCCTAGACTTCTTAAGCAACAACACTTTAAATTTACAACATCTACAAAATATCACCCAAACATAATTCTCTGGAAGAAATTTGGGCATGTGAGGAATTATGTCAAGTCTGTCATTAACTGAATATTGTTTATCACAGTGGTTCAATAATGCTACCCCCATACCACTTCAGATTTTCCAGATATGCACAAAATCAGAACTTGTGATCTTGCTCCCACCATACATACTCCTCACATGTCAATTGCATCCTCCAACTCTGCAGTCATCTAAGAACAAACCTGAGTAATTTTTGGATAGCTCATTCAGTTGCTAAATCCAATCAAATTTACAGTAGCAAAAAGATTCCAGCTGTCATTAATTCAAATCCATTAACATTTAGATTTGACAAGTATTTTGTCATGTTCTCTGCTTCTTATATTAGAAAATAGCTTCCTTACTGGTCTTTCTTCTTCTAGACTCTACCATGTAGAGCTAGCAGAGTCATTATAAGTATTTTTATCAGATTAATCTTTGCAAAGATCACTTATATGCTCTCTGTCTCACTTTGGGCGAGTTGCCTAACTTCTCTTGGCTCAAGCTGCCTCATTCATGAAATGATGATAATGACAATACCTAGTCCAGGATGAAGAGCCACAACTCAGGAGTAGTAGAAATCTGGGCAGCTTGAGGGATCTCACCAGTAGGATGCTGTCATTAACCTGACTCATTTACCAACCCACAGGTTTTGTGTCTCCATTCAAAATTTACAACATGATAGGCTTGGCTTCATCAAGTATCAACCATGCAATTAATTAGTGATCCCTGGGAAGTTAGACCCCTATGTATTGGGTTGTCTGAAAGAGGGGATCCTGTGAACTGTGCAGACACCCTGGAAGAATCTCCAGCACCAATCTTTGCACTCTTGCCTGCACTCTTCCCTCTTCTTTCCTAGTAACCCACCCAACTGGAAAGCTTAACTCAAGTCCCATTTCTTCTCAGCGGTCCCTTCCAACTTCTTTCCAAACCATGTCACACCTCAACTAGAGTGGTTACACCCACCCCGCAACATGCTTCTACAGAATCCCTGTGTTTATGACTCCCTCTTAGCACATGTTGTTCTGCTTGGATGTTTGGGGTGTAGTTATTCCTACATGTGTCTTACTGTCTTCTACTTGAGGGTGAGCTCCTACAGAGAAGAGCATGTTATTGTGGATGTTCTTGTCTTACATTTTACCTGGTAGAGTGATTTCTAAATGCACAGGCAGCACTTGGCACGTGCCACAGTAGACAGGAAAGGATGTGACCTTTGGAGCCCAACATACTTCAAGAAGGGTCTCCACTTTGTCACATATCAACAGTATAACTTTGAACAAGATACTTACCCAGGGCTCCTTGGCTCATCTGTCTGTAAAAGGGAATAGACCATTGCCTACTTTAGCAGGCTGGAAGGAACAAATGAGTTAACATATCACCCAGTTCAGTGTCTGGCATATAATGGCCACTTAAAACATGTTGGTTCCTTCCAGTTCATTTCTCTTTTAGAACAAACCAAACTTGAGAGTATAGCTAGTAATTTCTGGGTAAAATTCTCATAAGTTAAGTATTGGATAATCCAGCCCTGTGAGTAATAAAATGGCCATAAATTTCATAATTGTTCAAAATCATAATTTTTAAACAACACTTAAATTTAAATAATTGCTTAGAGACATTTTATTGGAGAATAAGAAAATATGACTAGTCATGCTCAAACAAATAAAGAATGGAAAAAGACATACTAGAGGACACTTTGAAGTCTTAAAGCTTGCATGAGATAAGATTTAAATCACTACATCTAGGCCTTGTAATCCCAGTTATGGAAATGATGCCAAAGGCATCCACTAGTATTTTACTAAAGCACTCACTCCCTGTTTCCTAAAGGAGCTCGAAAGCCAAATAACTTAAATGGAAAAAAAGAAAAGCTGCAAGTGGGTGCCAGCGATGAGACCCAGATGTGGAGCTGTGGGATGTTATTCCAGACACATCTGGCTGCTCCCTGGCCCCTGCGGTAGTGGTGTCGGTGTTTATAGAGTTGCCTTTTCACATGTGACATAGTTAAACTTCAGATGGACAGTCTGGAGACTTCTGTGTTTATCTGGATGTTAGTTTCATTGAATGGGCTTTGAATCAAAGGCCTCGCTTAATAGGCTTTGATTCATCTGCTGAGGCGCATTCTCTCATAAAGAATGATTGCTCCACTTGGTGGCTGCGTACATGTGCATCATATGCTTACACCTCCTCTGTACTAACCCGTGAGTGGTAACTCTCTGCAGCTTTCTTAAGTTAAAGCAATGAAAGAATGAATAAAGCCACATAGAAGACTTAGATTTAGTTATCTTTGCTAGGGAAGAAAAAGTCAGTGTTCAAATTTGCAAGGGTAATCTTCTGATTAGATATATACACAGCATAGTGAAAAGGAATGAAAAATTAAATTATCTACGAGAAGGGAGTGATATAATCTGCAGTACTCCAGATGCTTTGCTTTGTTTGTTTTGTTTTTTGGTACTGGGGATTGAACCCAGGGGCATTCTACCTCTGAGACACACCCACAGCCCTATTTTATTTTTTATTTTGAAACAGGGTCTCACTAAGTTTCTGAGAGTAAGTTTCTGAGACTGACCTCAAACCTGTGATCCCCCTGTCTCAGCCTCCCAAGTACTGGGATTATAGGCATGCACCACCACACCTAACTTGATGCTATGTTCAATTCCTCATGAGAATGAGGAATGGCATGGACATATGAAATGTGTCCTAACTTATAAATATGTCCAATGAGATTCATTCTCAGTTTATTTAATAACAGGACAGAGTTCGTGTAGGAGTAGATATGTCCAATGCCTAGCATCACTGCAGAGTTCTCCTTGTTATTTTGCTGGGTTTTTTTTTCACCACATTTGTACCTATTGTTATTGGTATTGTATGATGGCAAAGGATTAAACGTTTCTGCTGAACACAGAGCTATTAAAATAAAAACAAAAATAATTCAACAGATTTTGGCTCAGGTTTATGATATGCTAGGAATTGTTAGGCCATGGAATCAGAGGTGGATAAAAACCAGTCCCTAAACTCAAAGAACTTACAATCTAGTGAAAGCCACAGGTGGAGAAGAGATCATAATACAATTGGATAAGTGCTTCAGTAAGGGGCACATAGTACTAAGAGTGCTAAGAGGCAAGGGAGGGGAGTAGACACTATGTTAGGATTGTCTGGGGGATGTAATGCCTACGTTGAGTCTTAAAGGATCACTTCATGATGTAAACAACACAGAAGAGGCCTTCCAGTTAGAGTGAGATCAGGCTCATAGGACCTGCACTATGTCTGTGTGCCTTAGAACTAGCCTAGTGAGGCTGGGCCATGGAGTATTTGGTGGTGGGGAGGAAAGGTGGCAAAAGATTAAACATAGGAGATAGAAAATCTCAGATCATGAAGGATCCTACATGACTTGGATTTTGCCTTGGAAATCATGATAAGCCATTGAGTATTTTAAGCTGAAGGTGACTTAACCAAATATATATTTTGTAGTCATCCTGACAAAGGGTGGAGTGTAGGCTAGGATAAGACCTGGCAAGTCTGGACACAGGAAGAATTTAGGAAGCTGATACCTTCACCACACAAGCAATTAATTTAGGAGGCTCTGACCTTAAGAATGGGAAAAAAGCATATGAATTTGAAAGTTATGGAGGAAGTAGTGACACACAGAATGTGGGTATAAGCAAAAGGAACAAGTAAAAATAAAAATAGAACATTTGAGCTGGCCAGCCAGATGAACGTTGGAAGATCAGTAAGTTTTAGGTAGAAGTCAATAAACTTATTTTTCTATGCTTTGCATCTGATATGTTTATGGGCATCTCTGAGCAATAAGATATTAGGGTCTGTAGCTCAGGGAGATAGTAAGCCTAGAGAGAGATTTAAACATTATCAGCATATTAAGATTTTTAAAGCCACTGAAGTAGACGAGATCACCTAGGGAATATGTAGACAGAGGCAAAAAAGAAGACAGAGCCGGGCGTGGTGGTACACGTTTGTCATCCCAGTACTTGGGAGGCTGAGACAGGAGGATCGCAGGTTTGCAGCCAGCCTCGGCTACCTAGTGAGGCCCTCCGCAACTTAGTGAGACCCTGTTTCAAAATAAAGAATAAAAATAGGGCTGGGGGTATAGCTCGGAGGTAGAATGCCCATGAGTCCAATCCCCAGTACCGCAAAAAAAAAGAAGAAGACAGAGACTTGCCCCTTCAACACATGTAGTAAAAGGAGAACCTGTTGGGTTTTTTTAAAGTGGTCAGAGAAAAACATTAGGAGAGAAAGATGTAATGGGAGGCAATGGAGGAGAAAGAAAGGAGTGGCCCATGTGTCAGATACTAAGAGAGGTCAAGCAGTGTTTACAGTGTGATCGTTACTGCTGACTACACGTGCACAACAGAGTGGTGGAGTCAGAAACCAGATTGCAAGAGGTCAAGGCAGTAGGCAGATATGAAAAATGCCACCGTTTAAAAATAAAGCACAATTCGAAGTATGTCACACAGCATCTGTATGTAGGAACGAGACAGTTTTTCTTGTGTTGCTATCGTAACATAATGCATCCTTGTGACCTCTTCCATCTAGTACCCCGAGCTGATGGTTGCTTCTTACAACAACAATGAAGATGCTCCCCATGAACCAGATGGAGTAGCCTTGGTTTGGAACATGAAGTTTAAGAAAACCACACCAGAATACGTCTTCCACTGTCAGGTAGGAGTCAGCAGAGTAAAAATAACTTAACATCTCCTACTAGACCAAATATAGTTCATGCTGTATTGCATCTGTCATATGCTGGGAGGAAGAATCAAGTTTAAAAATGGAATTGTTGACAATTTTGGAAAATTCCCCCACAGTAACCTAATGTTTTGGGAAAGTGGCAACCCTCCCCAAACAGTTAGGAAGCCTGGTTGGGGACTGTGTCATTTTCTTTCTATTTAAAACAGCCCCCATGAGGATGAGTTTATAAAGACCTCGCACTTATGAAGAACTTGTGGTATACCACTTCCCCTGTTTCGCAGCAACATATGCTTGCCCACCCACGTGGACATCCTCGGAGCACTACCACTTCAAGTTCCCTTCTCTCTCTCTCAAATGCAGTTCAATGGATTTTGTCAATTTAAGCTTACAGGCGCCATACTGTTTTATAGATAATCATACTTTAAGACCTGGGTTGGGGGAAGATCTACCGACAGTATTTCTTGAAGTGTTGAGAAATGGAGGTGCTGTTTCTAGTTTGCAAGTGCAGGTAATATCAAATAGTTTGGGAGATTTTACTCCTCATGTCTACTGACACGTGTCTTCTCTTCTGTTTGACACGCTATGGGCTGAAATTATGCTACACTTGCACACATTCGGCTTGGCTCTGTTGCCATGACTCTGCCAAAATAATAGGCCTTAGCATTGGCCAATGCACCAACCCCTTTATTAATGCTCCTATCCTGTGATTATGCACAGGAAAATGGAAAGCAAACATTCCAGCTCAGAGTTTCAGTTCCTCAAATATTACAATTCAGAAGCACTGAGTGGCAGATTGCTCTGAATACAAACACATTTGAAGAGGGTAGGTAAACCTGTCAGTTTGGGGAAGCTTTGTGCCATTCTATATCTAAGAGCTGACTATCTTTTTGAACTAAAATATGTTTAGACTTTAGGACATTATCAGATATAATTTGGGGAACAGGAGCTGCTGGAATAAAAGTCCCAGCTTCAACGTGATTGAGTAACCTCTAACTCTAGCCATGTTTTTCTAATTTGCTATCTCAAAAACAACTTAACAAGAAGTCTAGGTCTGCATAGTAAATAACCTTTATTTTCTGAACCTTTGAAATAGGAACAGGTTTTTTTTTAAGATTATCAAGTTTGTCAGTCTGATATGCTCTTTCTGTAAACATAGAAGCACAAAATCCTAATTTTGTTCAGTTTTAAGAGGTTTGCTGAATTGCCAGGAAAACGCTATAAGGATTATGAGATAAAGAGAAGCACATTTTTGGAAAAACAGTGCCTTTTAAACTATTTGATATTACAGAAAGCATATCTTTAATTTTTAAAAATATAAGAAGTACTCCATATTGTTTTACTCAATGTATATGATGTTTATCATAATTTTAAAAAAATGTAACTATATTAACTGATTGCTAGCAGCCTGTGGCAATAACATACAAGGTACTTAATGCACATTACATAGTAAAAAGTCAATAGGAGCCTGGGAATGCTGAGTGCAGAAGGAAAATCCCAAAGATCTTTGGAATTACCTGGGATTTTTTAATTGCTTGTTTTAAGATGACAATAGTTAATACTAGCATTGACAGAAGAGAGCATCCTTTGTTTCTTTTATTATCTTTGTGGTCATTTACTAAAGGTTTCACTGACAAACATTAAATTTTTAGTTTCTCCCTTAAATGATCCAATATATGTATTCTAAAAGAAAATATACTTCTAATTTGGAAAAAAAAAGAAGCCGACAGAAATACCTTGAATGTAATAACAAGGTAACACTATACAGTTACCAAAAGATGATGAGTAAAATCTCTATATCTCCTAAATTCCTATTATTTTTAATTCATCCGTAACTGGAAGCAAATGGGGGTTCTGAATTCTCCATAGCATTCTCACGGGGAAAAGTGAGAATGCTGATAAACTTTAAAGGTTTTAAACTTTAGAATTGATCAAGTGACATGTGCAAAAGATCGTAAAGACTGAGACTTTAGATAGCAAATGAAAACTATTCAATTTAACTATGCACACATATTTAAAAATATTTAAAATCATGATTGTGCTCTCAGATATAAATCACAAATAATTCATATAAACAATTCTGAATATCCATGAAGGACACATTTAGAATCACAAAAATCCAAATGGTTAAATACCACTATAGTATTTACTGTCTGCCATTACATTTTCTTGAAGTGATCCAGCTGTAGGAACTGTAGGGGACAGAATATAGGACCAGCTCTCAGGAGGTGAACTTTAATGAGCTCTGATGCCTCTCAGGGAAAAAGAGAAGTAAGCAAAGCAAAAGTAATTACAGTCAGTACTCCATATCCACAGCTTCTACATCCATAGATTCAACCTACTATGGCTCAAAAATGTCTGGAAAAAAATATTGTGCCTGTTCTAAACATGTACAGGCATTTTTGTCATGATTTCCCAAGTAATAATGTGTAACAAATATTTTATACAGCATTTACATTGTATTAGGTATTATAAATAATCAAGATGATTTTGAGTGTATGGGAAGATGTGTGTGTTATATGCAAATCCTATACTGTTTTTTATAAGGGGCTTGAACTTCTGCAGATTCTCATATGTGAGGGGAGGGGGGTCCTGAAACCTATCCCCCAGGTAAACCAAGAGATGACTATATAAAGCCCTTCTGAGGATGCTTGGTGTATTAGCCAGGAAACACTAGGGGATATATATTAGATAGACACAAAAGTTTCTAAATGTACCCTTCACATATATACAGTGGATAGCTAGAGATTAAGATTTCTCTTAAGGAACTGGCTCATGAGATTGTGGGGGCTGGCAAGTCTAAAATCTGTGGGGCAGGCCAGAAGGCTAGAGATTCAGATAAGGGTTGATGCCTGTAGTCTTGAGCCTGACATCTGCAGGGCAGGCCAGCAAGGCAAGGTTTCCATGTTTCAGGCAGAACTAGTTCTTCTTTGGGCACCCTTAATCTTCTCTCTTAAGGCTTTTAGCTGATTTGATGATGGCCACTATTATCATAAAGGGTAATCCACTCAAAAGCTACTGATTTACATGTTAGTCATATCTAAAAATTATCTTCACACCAACATCTAGACTGCTGTTGGACCAATAAACTGAGCACCACAGCCTGGCTAAGTTGACACATAAAATGAACACCTTGATTAGACCCCACAGTAATCCAGGACACCAGTATCTTTCACAATTCCTAAAATTGTTCTAATTCAACATCACTTTTGGGCTAGTAAGCAAACATACTTGTAGTGATTAACTTTAGAAGGGCTGTTATTAGACACCAGATGGAATGTCTGTGACATCAACTCTGTAAAAAAATTTTTTTTAAATAATATTGTCATAAGCTCTTGGGGCCCCCATATGAGAAACTGTAATCATGAGAAGTAAATCCAGGGTTAAAGTCCACTGGTTTTTATTTGAAGCCCATGTCCTTGCTCACTCTGCATCAGGAAGGGACGCAGCCAGGTAATACCATGCAGGTGTGCGGCATGGGGGTAGGAGGCTGACTAGAGAAGATTTAGAACCAACTGGATTCTTACCTAAGCTGATCATCACAATCATTTGGGCAACATTAAGAATGGTGCCTGAGTTATACTCACAGGGATGCTGGTTTGATTTTTCTGGAGTATAGATGGGCAAATGAGGAAATTGCTGGCAAAGGCTGTACAGTTTGTCCAAGGTTTATTTTCAGCTGCCTGCCATTTATAAGACATTGGTTAGACATAGTCCTAGATGTGCCTGTCTTTATCATCTTCTAACCCTAAATGGAAATTCAGAAAGCCCACATATATATAGCCCATATATATATGAGAAAACAGATGCTTTCACTTTCCACCCATACCTTTCCGCCTATGTCCTCTCTGATCTTTGGTGAATCTTTATTTATCACAACTGGTACTTTCAAGACAGTAACTAAGATTGGGTCAGTTGAATCCACATTCTCCTGTGATAGTCCAATAATTTCAAATTTTGACAAATAGTTTGCTTAGTAGGAAAAAGTTCCAGGGATAAGGAGGAGCCTTACGATGACTGCACTTTTAAATTTTGGAATAATTCCATTAGTTACTCATTTCTTACTGCTCTCCATTGACTCTTCATATTTTTTCAAAGTGTATAATTGCAAACAAATCCAGTGACTCCGAAGAGCATTGCTCCCGGCACTCGAAGGCAAATGCACAAGAAACACATCTACCGAGTCTTCCTTTTGCAAAGACCGACAGGCTTTAAACCTAATCATAAAAAGATTTCCATATGAAGGCTCTTTTCTCTGTGTTATTAGTAGCAAAACAAAATACCTTCTCATTTCACAGGCAGTTTTATGTCTTTACAAAACTGAGTTTGAGTGTGGGTTCTAGTCCTGCATTTTCTATTTTCATTTCCATAAAAGCTGCCTACACTTGGAAAATATTGGTGGACTCTGCATAGGAATCAGCCGCTCGGCCCCATCACAAGTCTGGCAGTGCTCCTGTGTCTTCTGTAGTGGCTTCACACACTGTCATTAGATTATGTGTCTGACCACCCTGCATTGCTTACCCTGGTGTGGTCTTTCTCTTTTAAATGGAATGAATAGAATCAGAAAGATATATCTTAGAATTATCTGCATTGAGGTAAGCAGAAAAGCTATATTTAGAGGCTTAACGTGGTCAGAGGTTTTTATTTTTACTTCTTCCTGATTTGGTTTCTTTGTCCTTGGCATCCTCTTTTCAAGGATGATCTGACAGTGACCTCAAACTGCCCATGACCTGAAACCCTCACTGTTTCTGGGGGAGGAGAGCTGACTGTGAAATGGGGTAATATCAGCTAACCTCATCTGTGCCAGTGTTTCAAACCCTCAGTTGTATTTTTTCCTACGTGTGGCTTGACTTCTCATTAAGATTCTATAAAGATTACAGATGAGATCGCAACTCCTGGCCTCAGTTGCCTGGCTTTTGGTTGTGCCTGAGGTTCCCGCTAACCTCAAAGACAGTCCCGCCTGTGAGGAGTGGTGGTGACACAGGAGGGGACGTGGGCTGGTGGTTAGGACAGGGACAGAAAGTCGGGACTTGCAGCTCCATTCCTGGCCGGCCCACACTACTGGGTGACCCCAAGTGAGCCACGGAGGCTGTGGGACTGTGCTTCCTGATCTCATACAAAGAAGTCTTCCCCTGGTCTCTGGTGGAATTATAAGGTTTTGTGTCAATAAACTGTATTTCTTCTCCCATCCATTTTTGTCCCTCCCCAACTCAGATTGTGATTCATAGTGCAAATCTTTAATCTTTGTGGGGAAACAAAATAAAAATTAATTCAAACTAATATTTGAAAGTATAGTATAACCAGAGAAGTGTTAGAATCTGATTTAAGGATTTTTAAATTTTTAACACAAAAGGAGGGGTCTCTTTCTTATAGCCTAGCTGATAAAAAGCAAAAATTATTTTCTAAGCTTATCTCTGGGATGTGCCAAGAAATGGTTGTTAGAGGTCAAAAAAGAAAGGGGTAAAAGAATAGACGGTTCTTTGATGAGTGCTTCATGTTCAATATGAGTTCCTGGCATTCGAAATGAGAGCACATAATAGATGCTTTGTAATTGGCAAATAAACTCCAAGGTCGAGAACATGCAAATCAATGTTAAGTAAGAACTAGACCATTTCCAAATGTGATGTTCACTGTACCTTAGGATCGGAAAACAGAAGAGGAAACCTCAACCAGTGTTGTGCAGATTATGATACACATTTCAAGGTACAAAATTACGGAAAATTAAAGATTACATATGACATAAAGGTAAAATTAAACTCTCACATAAAAGATGCAAATTATATGGATCAGACAAGAGGAACCGAAAGCAGCACAGTTTTGCTATTTTGTGCCTCTAGGAAAACATGCGGGAGTTGCAGGGTACGTGCTGAAGGAAACTCAGACATTCGGAAGCACTTCTTTTATGCCAATTGAGTACAACTGGCCTGATGATTGGGGCTTGAGCGAGACACTGATACTTATTAAATCAAACAGCAGGAACTTCATATTCTGTTTTGGCCTAGGAAGCTAGAGGCAGAAAAACTGCCTTGCCAATTCTTTTTCTTTATCTACCCTCTTCTGCAATCTTCTCCGAAAAATAACACTAGAAGAAGTAGAATTCGCCCTACAAATAAATCCAGGGAATTAGAATTATCACCTGAATCCTAGAAAAAAATATTGTATCCAAGGTGATTGATTCTTCACCTGAGATCAACAACGAAGGAGAGTGTGCACCTCACTGAGTTTGCTAGTGAACCAGTTAGGCATCATTGATGCAGAGGATGTCCGGAGAACACACCTGTGAACAAACTGATTTCAATGTGTTGCCATGTCCTACTGCAAACGATCGAGCTAGTTTCCTATCATTACAAAAACTGTGTAGACTCTTTAGTAAGGGTGTCCCATTAATGCGCACGTGCGTTATGTGGAACCCAGTATTGCAGATTGCATTCAGTTCCCCAAACACTCTTCCCATGTCCTGTGCTACAACCATCTGAACCAGGCTTTCTCCAGTTGTACTTCATCAAGGAATTGCCCCAGGAATGACTGATGCTGTGCAGTGAGAACCAAAGGGCGATATGGACAAGTTCTCTGGCAATCAGTCTGTTCTCCTCTTTACCCTCTCCACACCAGCAGCTGTTCACAGAGGTCAGAGAAACCGTGGTCTCAGATATGGGTGTTCTGAGAGGTCTGAGCTGAATACTGGGGGTAGGGTTCTCCTTACCACTCAGGATTATTGTGAGCATAAAAGAGATAATATAGGTATGTTAGCTTGGGATACAATAACAAAATGCCATAGATCGATTTATAAACAACAGCACTTATTCCTCACATTTCTGGAGACTGGGAAATCCAAGATCAAGGTGCTGGCTGATTCTCTTTTTCATTTGGGCTCCCTTCGTGGCTTGCAGACAGCCGCCTTCTTATTGTATCCTCACATGCTTGAGGAAGACAAGAGAGAGAGAGAGAGAGAGACAGACAGACAGACAGACAGAGGTCTTCTTTTAAGAATACTAATCCAGGCCGGGCGTGGTGGCGCACGCTTGCAATCCCAGTACTTTGGGAGGCGAAGACCGGAGGATCTGGGTTCGTGGCCAGCCTCAACTCTCTCTCTCTCTCTCTACTTAGTGAGGCCTTCCGCAACTTTGTGAGACCCGGTTTCAAAATAAAGTATAAAAAATAGGGCCGGGGGTGTAGCGTGGAGGTAGAACTCCCCTGGGTTCAATCCCCGGTACTGCAAAAAAAAAAAAAAAAAAAAAGAATACTAATCCAGCCGGGCATGGTGGTACATGCCTATAATCCCAGTACTTGGGAAGTTGAGACAGGAGGATTGAAGGTTTGAGACCAGCCTCAGCAGCTTAGTGAGGTCCCTCAGCAATTTAATGGGACACCATTTCAAAATAAAAAATAGAATAGGACTGGGGATATAGCTATCAGAGGTAGAATGCCTCTAGGTTCAACCTCTTCCGGTACCCTCCCCCAAAATAAAATAGATTTAAAAAATATATAAGAGCACTAATCCTGTCATGTCAGGGCTCCGCCCTTATGACATCATAACCCTAATTGCCTCTCCTAGGCCCTATTTCCAGACACCATCACACCAGTTGTTAGGACTTCAACATACATATTTGTTGTAGAAATAAGTACTAAATGAGCTCAGTATTTTAATAACCAGTGAGGTCCTACTAGTGTATATGGCGTGACTGTCAACCCTGCTCGTGTGCTTCTGCCACATGCTAGGGACACATGCACTAGCTTTTTTGGCCTTAGTACTCACACTGATGGCCTCAGGCACAAGCCTCACAAGGGCGCCCTTTGGTACCAGGTTGCCACACAGCTACACTGAGCGCCCTGCTGCCATTCGTCATGCCTCACACTCTCTGCAGACTCCAGAGCCACAATAAGGACATCGGCTCAACCCATGTTCTACTTTCATTTAATACTACTTTAGCATCTCTATGCAGAGTTGTCTGTCCTTCCTAGAGACATTTATAACCAGGACCTCCCCTTGCTGGGGCTTGCTTTCTCTGGAATATCTGATTATGTTCTTTCTTCATCCTACAAGATTTTCATATAGGCACATGATAAAAGAATATCATGTGGTCTGAAAGGAAGGGGAAGTCTCAGAAAAGCAACTTTGTCCCTCAGAGATACAGGTAGGGGGGACCTCATTCCTAGAAAGGAATCAGGTTTCCTAGAAAGGAAACTGGGGTTGGCTGTGCTGAGCCCCAGTTGATAGTCACACCCAACACGAGCAGGCTAAGACTGCTGCCACCTCTGGGAGGAAAGCCTGACACTGCTTTGGCATTTTTATATTCTAGCAACAGAATCACCTTTAGATTTCAGATCATCTGTTCTAAAAAATACACCTCTTTCCCCCCTCTTTATTAACTAGAACAAAAGTTTCTGACCTGTGTGTGTGTACTTAAGTTGCCTGATATCACCAGATGAATGGAGGTGTTTGGACATAGTGTGTTATTAATAAATACAAAGACATATTTCCCCAGGCACATTGTTATTTCAGACAGTTTCAGCACAACTTAATTCTTGAAATCATTTGAAGGCATTTATCATCCAATAGAATCTGTGGAATTAGAACCAGAAACTTTACTTTCAGGAAAAGTTTTCTAACTTAAATAGTCTATACTTTGCCTTTCTGATGTTTCGATACAGTTACTCATTTTTAAATGGCATGCTCATTATTAGCCAAGGAATTCAACAAGGTACTGTTTTTCTCTTAGGTGAAAGATTTAAATTAGTTACTTTTAACTATAATCTCCTAAAAATATACTGAATTTATGTCTTACATGCTACAAATCATTGTTATCATAATCATTTTAGAACTCTTACTTTTTTTTTACTCTCTAAAGCTAATATGTTTTCTGCTCTTGACTTGTTTAAAAGGTATTTCCAGCTCCTATGTACAGTAAGGCACATTATTTAACAGTGCTTCTTTGCTTCTCCGATAACTTGGTCTAGTATTATATTGAGTAGTTGAAATTAAATTTTAAGTATGCCTTATGTACAACAAAAACCTTTATTTCTTTAAAATAAGTTTATTGCAAATACAGTCTTCTGAAAAATGAAGAGAATGGGAGCAAAAAGTATACACAAGTGCCCAAATTCATATAAATGTGTATGCACACACACCCAAGACTCTGAAATCCTAGTCAAAAACTATATTTCATAAAAGAGAATTATCGTAATGTTGATGGTTTGCCCAAACCTCAAGCAGTGACAGAATCCACAGTGTCCTGAAAGGGATGCCTTTGCAAAGCCAAGCCTCTCCAGATGGCTTAGATTACAGAGGTTTAAAAACACATGGCAGCATTCGTTTGGTTTAGAATTCATAGTTAATTCAGTAGATAAAATAATGCAAATTTGAAACCCTATCCTGTGTATCAGAAAAATCATCAAATCCTATGATTGCTCTTAGGGGAGGTTGGTATGTGATGTGTTGATTTTTAAATGATCTAATTGAAAGAGCAAAATTAACCAAGAAGGGGAAAAGAAAGGATTAAACTATAAGACTCTAAGTAAAAACTTTCTTCTCGGCAGAATATTTATTCCTTTAAGCTGTCATATCCAATCAATTTGTATGGGATACGACAGCCAATTGTCATTTCCTGAGACAGACTATGCAAAGAGGTTGTGTTACACAGGCAACATCAAAAAAATGGAAAAAATAATTTCAGAGCACTGTGCAAAGAGAAGCCGTGATGTCCTTCAAGCCCACAAAGTGTTGCCCAGAGCCCCTCACCTTGTCAAAATAGCAGGGAGGCAACTTACACACAAGATTCTCCTCCGGCTTATTCAGCTTTGCTCCCTGCACACTTTCTAAAAGAGAGTGCTCCTGGTCTACATTTTAGTAAATTATTTTCCCTTATCTGTGATTTTGAGTCTTGGCGGGAGCCCTATGTGAACAGCAAATCGCACACTGTGTTCTATGGCACTCGGTGTATAGCAGCTTTCTCCGGGCCCCAGAAGGCTCCATCACTAAAAGCCTGGCTCCCACTGTCTCTTCCTTGTGTCTGCTGTATCCCACCCTCTGGTCCCACAGCTGGATAGCCAGCAAACTACTCCTGAGAAAGAACTTCTATATGGGAACAGTATTAATTTAACAATATATATTATCATGTGTGCTACCTGCCGCAGAAATAGAAACGGTGGACTGATAGGTTACAATTGCCACTAGGAAGAGTGTTCCCTGGAGGACCCAAAGTCTTTCAGAAGACCAACACAAGGAAAATACAGGACAAAGATTCTACAAAAATAGTCAGAAAGTTCCAAACAATCATGACTGGCTTTGAAGGGCTTGACTCTCAAAGTAGCATAGTAGTTAGTTCCCCCTGAAAGTAACACATTTTGAGCAATTTCCAAAAACTGGAATTGTGGTTTTGAATGGCTAATGGGAGCTCTTCCATCAAGGCAAATGTGCTTCTTTGGCAGAAAGCACACACAAACGCACATGCGTGCGTGCGCGCGCGCGCACACACACACACACACACACACACACACACACAGAAACACACAAGCACACAGAAAAATTTGTGGGAGAGATGAGAGATCCTGTGCACAGAATTTGTATGAATTCATGAGTATTTCATTTTTTAATTTGTTTTCTTTCTTTTTCTCTTTTTCGTACTAGAGACTGAACCCAGGAGTATTCTTTCTACCTTTGAGCTACATCCTCAACCCTTTTTATTTTTTATTTTGAAAACTGGTCTCAATACATTGCTGAGGGCCTCGTGAAGTTGCTGAGGCTGGCCTTGACCTGTGATCTTCCTGTCTCAGCCTCCTAAGTACTGGGATTATAGGCATATGCCACCATGCCCTTCTTTTAATTTTTTAAATTGGAAAATAGTTCTATGTACCTATGGGGTACACTGTGATTTTTTGATACATGCATACATACGTATGTAGTGATCAAATCGAGATAATCAGCACATCCTTCACTTCCTACATTTATCATTTCTTTGTAGGAAGAACATCCAAAGTTCTCTCTTCTACTATTTTGAAATATTCAATACAATAGTAAGCACAGTTACCTACTGTGCAATAGAGCACCAGAACTTATTCCTCGTAACTGTAACTTTGTAACCACTGACCAATATCTCCATATGTATCCTTCCTCCCTCCCCTTCCTCTATTATAAATTTTATTTTGTTTTGGCAACAAAGACATTTTATTAGTTAATCTTAACTACTGATCAATTATTCTACATACGGGCCAACTTAATATTTTTAACTGGCATAATGTCAACCTATGGCCATGAAATTTGTTGAAAAGACTTCTCTCTGGGGGAAGGTATTCACAGAAAGCAAGTACCCACCTATGCCCTTCCCTACCTCCCAAGCCACACTCCTAATCATGATCCCTGCCATTTGGGGTGGCATTTTCTTCAATATGCTTGGTTGAATTTGTGAGGACTTGGCTATTCTCAGAGCTAGATTTCACCGGATTGTTCCCCTCTGTATATTGAAACCTGCTGAAACAGGCTAAACACAAATCTCCTACCTTTCAAACATTACAATGCCTTCTCTCCTTTGTAAAAGGGACATTCAAGCCAAGTTCTGTAAAATGTCACAGAAGTTGGCAACAGGGAGAAAGGCAGGTATGGGGACATGCAGAAAGGCAGCTCTCAAGTTAGATATGGTTCCCTAAAGGAGACCAGCACAATTAAAGGATTTTTATAAAAAATAATCACACCCTCCAAACTGTCTTGTGTATAAATAAGAATTTTCATACTTAAGTTCCTCTGGTATGATAGCTGCTGATTTGGAACATTGTTACATAAAAGAAATATATAACACCAAGGTGATATGATAAACTTGAACTTGCGATCAAACGCTAGGGGGCTGCCTACCTTAATCAAGAGTTAAGAATGTTTTGATGTTTGTATATCATATATCATAACCAGTGATTATAAAATACAAGAGTTAGCAGCTATTTATTTCTCCCCTGCTATGCGTTTAGGTAGCAAGCACTCTTTTTCTGTAGAGAATATAAAGGGAAACAAATTACCCTTGGTTTTCTGTAATAATTTCACAGACAGGCAGTACTTGTGTTCCAGCAATAATGTCCCAGTAAGTTAAAAGGGGGGCTCTATGAGTTTCTCAGACCTATATTATTTCAATTAAATTGAATAATTTTTCAAAAAGTCCTTATGGATTTTTTTAATGTTGCCCATATCATGGATACTTACCCTGCACATTCCAGGAGTATTGGATCTTGCCTATTGATGAAATAAATTCAAACCATAAATACATTACATTACTGTTCTCTACCTCAAAACTTTTCTAAAGCAAGGGAGGATGTAAATGAGCAAGTAAATAATATATTGCTGTTCTATACAGTTCCTCATGAAAATCCTTTGTAAGTTACAGATGTGACTAGTTCATATTGGTAATGTTTGGGTGAGAAATTCTGAGATAGCAGAGAGCTAAAAACTAAGATACTTTGGGAGGAATGAAAAGTGCAGAAATGGGGCAAAGTTTTTCATTACCACCTACACAACACAATTTGCCAAAAAACCAAAAGTTTCAAACAACTTTTGCTGGGCTTGCTTTCAGGGTTAAACTCTCAAAGTGGTGCAGTATTTAGTTCTCCCTGAAAGGAACACATTTTGAGCATTTTCCAAGGATAAAAACTGGAATTGTGGTGTTTAGTAACTAAAGGGAGCTCCACCATCAAAGCAAATGTGCTTTGACAGCAAGAAAACACACACACACACACACACACACACACACACACACACACACAGTAATATGGGGGGAGTTGGGAGACCTAAATCTTAGTTTGATGGCAGATTGACCCAAAGAAAAACACTCGAAGCCTCTGTACAGCAATTTTTTTAAGACTAGTTGATTTTTACTGCCTCGTTCACATATATCGAGGTAAGATAATACCTCGGAAAGCAGGTAAAATATCAGTTCAAACAAAGGATGGTGCAGATGCTAAAAATTTATATATGTTGAAAGCCTTAGCACTCAGAACCTGGATTCTCTTCCCTCTGGCTCTGAGGGGCAGGATCCAGTTCACTAGTTAGCTAGGTCAGTACCACCTGTGTTCCAACAGGGAGGTCAGACCAAGAACAGAAGCCTGCTGAGCTGCTCAGATCCAAACACCCACAAGTCGCTGTATTTATTATTCCACCAGGCACTGCTCTGCCCTGGCAGACTGATCCACCCAGGGTGGGGTGGCAGGCCGCAGGTAGGCCATGAACAACAAGCCCAGATTCTTAACATATGTTGAATGCACGTCGCTCTACTCCTTTAACATACCTCTTGATTCTAAATCCACATCCTGATTTGCCCACTCTTGTTACCATTTTCTGCTGCCTGTTCTGAATTAATCCTTTGAGGTGGTCAATCCCCGGAAAGAAAAAAAGAAAATGAGAAGAGAGATGTAAAGTGGGGAATGTGAATGAAAGAGAATGGGGCAAAGCGGAGGGAAGAGATCACGAACGAGAGTCTGCTTCCGCGAGCTGGATGGTCTTTGAGCCCTGGAAGAAAGGAGAGGTAAAGGCAGAAGAGAAACACAAGCAAAAGGCTCCCAAAAGGTTATCCCTGCTGAAGAATTAAAATCGTTCTTTTGCGATAGAGCTCAATTTACAGATTATTTTGATTCTCTGTCGTACTTCATCTCAAAGAATTGGTATAATCTAAAAAGTGGTTAAAATTATTAAAACAGTTTCCATAGTAGAAAATTAAATGATTTTACTAACTGTCAAAGTCAGTGTTTAAACTGAGATAATTTGAATTATATTTCATATAGTGATCATGTCACCGGGATGTCTAAACACTCTTTGTAAAAGTAATAATCCCTCATTCTGATTTCTCATCAACAGAAAACTGACTAAAGGTTAGGAATATTAGCCACCAATTGCTGTTATTTTTAAAATCTAAAGAGAAGACTGGTTTTCTTGAGGAATTTTTTTATTTAAATATAGTCTTCACCTTGGAATAGTTAACCCTTTGGGAGATTTTCTAGATTTTTCTTAGGTGAATTTTCTGCTCAGAGGACCATGAACTACTTCAAATACTTCAAATTTTTTAGTTAGCCAGGTGTGGTGCCTATAATCCCAGTACTTGGGAGGCTGAGACAGGTTCAAGGTCAGCCTCAACAACTCAGTGAGGCCATCCACAACTTAGTGAGACCATGTTTCAAATTAAAAAAATAAAATAGGGCTGGGGGTATAGCTCAGAGGTAGAAGGTCCCCAGGTTCAATCCCCAGTACCACACACCAAAAAAAATTTTTTTTTCATTTAAAATATACACCTGGGTGCGGTGGTGCATATCTATAATCCCAGTACTTGGGAGGCTAAGACAGGAGGATCACAGGTTCCCGGCCAACCTCAGCAACTTAGCAAGACCCTGTTTCAAAATAAAAATAATAAGATAGGGCTGGAGGTGCAACTGGGTGGTAGAATGCTCCTGGGTTCAATTCCTAGTAGCAAAAAAAAAAAAAAAATTGGCTGGGCGTGATGGCGCACGCTTGTAATCACAGTACTTTGGGAGGCGGAGACCGGAGGATCTGGGTTCGCAGCCA